>NIPM01000051.1:796142-824153 GCA_002738285.1 Holacanthella duospinosa | reverse complement strand
TAATCTATTTTCCAAAACCGAAACATTCAACATTTTTGCAAATTGATGAAAGTATGGCGAGTAATCCATTATTTCTGATCCATAGCTACAAAAAAATTCTATTTCTGCGCCACGTCTTTTCACAAATAGTCCAACCCAATGTTCTCCATCTTCCTGGCTGCTTTGGTTATTAACGCAAAGTACCAACGGATATCTTTCAATCTTGAGTTGTAGTAAATAGTCACATGGAATAACTTCGCATTGGCCATTCTTCCTTTTTGTAAGAGGAGCGAGGCAATCGTAAATTTCTGTCGTATTCATGTTTCTTTTGAAAAATCCTTAAAATATATTTGTTTATCTGCATTTATATATAAGACCGATTGGTAATCAGCGTATACTACAACGCTTATTGTGCTTGTGAGTGCTGTCTTAAAGCGCAGATTAATAGCAACGTTGCCAAATTTTGAAATAGTAAAACTGTCTCTCATCTGCCTCAAGTTGAAGACATGAAGAATTTTACCATTCTTGAATTCACTGAGTTTAATGTCAACTCCTGTGTCGCAGTTTGCAATTCCCAAATTTTCAAACAAAGATAGGTAAGTCAATACTGATCTACCTTCAGCAATGTCAAGATCTGTGGATCGCTCTGTGACTCCCTCCCCATTCACTTTAACACTAATGTGCGTGAGACCATGATCCCCAAAAGATAAAAGATTTGTAGCATAGGAACCATGTAGGTTACCACTTGGAACCAATCCAATAACAATTCGTTCTGGGAGATGTTCAGAAATTAAATTTTCATTTGTGTTTTGAAGTGTTCCAGTTGGGAGTGCATATGTTTTCATATCTACAAGACGGTTTGGATATACTACAGGATTTCCAGCTTCCAAATTTTTCAAATGTGCAAGTTGTATTGATGATAAGAGAGCATGCTTCTTTACTAAAAGTTTAGCTTCCATTATTTGGAATTTGAGGCTTTGAGGTGTACTCCCTTCGCATTGGATACAAAAGGAATCATTCGAACGATGTAGTTGGATTCTCACATCTATTCCAGGTATTAAATATCTGGGTTGAGTAAACAATTCAGTTTGTAGTCTACCAGCCATCTCAAAAATTTTGCTTTCATCCACCATGTCTTTTCGCTTAATCCAACCAGGATCGGTAGTATTTATTTCCGATTCAGTCTTAGTAAACATAGACGCTTCACCAATACTCTTGACATAATTTTTAGAGTAACCCAAAAAGTTTTCGATATAGGATCTGTATAGGTAGTAGCTACATTTGCTACATAGCTTGTTATTTCCATTTCATTAAAGTAGACACTAACTTTGTCGATCATACTATGCAAAAAATTGTTTACAGGTGCATAATTTAATACTGTTGGATCTGTCACTTTTGGTAATGCTGTGCCATCTTCTCAAGTCAGTTTGCCGCGTATGTAAATTTTTGACTCTGCAAAATCAAGATATTGAGTTTCATTTCCTTGAATAAAAAAAGTGATTGGTGCTGTTCTGTCTGATACAGAATTTATTGGATGAGATTCACAAATTGACGTAGATAGAATTGTTATATCATATCCAGGTTCTTCAAATATTGCTGTTTCACTCCTTACAAAGTCAATACGCTGTGTTTTTGATTTTCGAGACATTTTAGTCAAAAAAAGATGAATGTTTATTTCGTTTTATTTTTCTTGATTTTCTATTCTTTTTGTTGATTTTTTTTGATTTTGTAATAACTCTTCTTCGTTTTCTTTTACCTACTTTAGTTTTTTTCTTTCTTTTGATACTCTTGCGGTGAATTCCACTTCCAGACTGAGCTACTAATTGTCTTCCAACTCCTTATAATGCATCAAGTGTATTTTCTTTGGCACTATCCATAACATTTCAATTATTTTCAAGTAAATCAACCGCAATATTCTTCAGTGCAGTTTTTGCAGCTGGAAAAATAAACTTTTGTGCAAAGGGTAGCAATTTTCGTCCCAAACTTGCAAAAAATGATCCAAACCCTGACCCTCGTTGGCTTAATAAGTTTGGTTTATAGAAAACGAGATGTTCCGTTAATCCACTTCCATACTGCCGACTGAAGAGTCTGTAAAGACGTTCAACTTCATCGTTGTTATACATATTAGAACTTCTTTCTTCTAAAATGTAGTGTAGCTTGGAATGTTCCACTTAACAATGGCAGATGATCCGCAGTTTCACTTCTTATATACATATGAATGTAATCAATATAATTAGTAGACAGTGGGATATACTGCAAATGTGTGAATTCTTGAGTTGTTATTATTCCATCTGTTCCACTGTAGTTCATAATACGAAGTATTGGAGCCATTTCATTACCAATATACTGGGGTTCGACAACATTAGCATACACAAACATCCTAGTTTGTCCATAGTTAAATTGATGTGTAAACCCACCCAGAAGAGAATTTTCACTTACAACTTTAAGATCCAACAATCCAAGAACGGCTAGCATTCTAGGATTCAAAACTACATATTTTTTATGTTGTACGGATTCTACGTATGTCATTAAGACAAAATTATCTTGAATTTGTAAATTCAAGAAAGTAACATTTTGATTGATAAACTGGAGCAAATCCGTAATATTATGCACATCTCTGTCTACTTTCAGCTATGTATTTTTAAATTCTACTTCAACCAGTGTTTTTGAAAATGATTTCCCTTCATTAGTATACCGATACTTCACATCTTCAATTTTAGATTTTGTCTTTATAGATTCAAAATATATATTAGCTGGAATCGTCGCCAGACTTTTTTCAGCTGACTTCACTTCTTTAATAGCCTCTCCAACACTGACAAACTGATCATAAACTGTAACTTTAAAAAGTGTTGTCCCAGGTGGAACTGTCACAAAGTCTTTTTCAGAACGTGCCTTATCGCGTGAGCGAACAAAGTATGTTGGGAATAACATTAATGATTCAATAGGAGGTGGTTCTATATCGGAATCTTCCTCAGGTTTTTCTTGAATTGTATCTGTATCTCGTTTTTTAATTCTTGTTTGCGATATATATTTTGCTGCTTGTGGCATTATAACTAATCTCCTTATATCAGGAGGTTCCTCAAGTTCTGTAGTATCTATATACCATTCACCACCTCGAACTTGTACTTTAAATTCTGGATAATATCTCTGCATTTCCATATTTAGTGTATGCATAAGGTCTGCTACACTAGTGGTAGCTCTTGTGGTGTATACAGGTATCACCGCCAATTTCAGTATTACTGACTCAGAGCTTTTTGGTATTTCCGGGTTTGTTACGTTGGGAAACATGTCTTCCTTGATACGCAAAGAATCAACAAACTTATACTCATAGCTTACACCATTTCCATAGTAATTTGTTTTGTCTAGAGGATATTCAATTTCTAAATTCTCCAAGTATGACGGAAGTATTATCTTATGCAAATCACCATATTCAAAAATTTCTAAAATCTGAGTATTTTTTTGAATATACGGCTGTTTATACGTATAAGAACATTAAGACAAAGCAACTTCATAAGAACTGCTGTCTAAATTAAGCGGTATAGGCAATTGATTTCGAAAGTTTGATATAGTATTAGTTGGGAAAAATGCTGGAGACGCATCACTTTGCAGATGTACGTAGAAATTGTCCATTCTCTATTGAGTGTGGCTTGATACTAACAAACTCACCAATGTTGCACTAGATTTATATAATGTATATTTTAAATGTATGTATTTCTACATTTGGTAAGAACTGCTGTTACCTAGCTTCGAAGAAATATAGTGTTCTACAGATTTGTGAGAGTTAATTGGGAGTGCGGAATATGCCTACAGTCCTCAATGTTATGTGGATTTGTGATAGTTGTTAGGTTGTTAGGTTGTTAGGTTGTTAATTGGGAGTGCGGAATATGCCTACAGTCCTCAATGTTAATAAAATAACATTGAGGACTGTAGTTTACATACTACTAGCATGTATTCCTTTATAAAGTTTCTTAGTTTCCCACTCTTTCCTCTTAATTAGACGAAAGCAAAGATGTCAATTATATGCACCATTATCTTTTTTATTCTATAGTTGCTCTATATTTTTTTATTTCATCGTTTTTCGACTAAGGGGACGGAGCCTACTCTCTTGATGAGTCTGTTTCGTGAGTGATATTCACTCTCAATATGTTCTCAGAATAAAATGTACCTGACTCAACTTCTCTCATGTGTTTCTATGCATGCTTCTCTCTCATTCTAGCAAACTTTTTTAAATTTCAATATTAAAAATTTATTTGAGAACTTTTCAAAATGTGTTAAGATTAGTAGCAGCTTGGACAGCATAACCCTTCCAACTTTTTAAAATTATGGACTAAGAGATATATCAATATATATAATATCTACTCAATATTGTGAATGTCTGCTTTCGCAATGCGTAAACGAATTGTCTCTTACGAATATGATAAATGGAATAAACTAAACAGAATTAAACATTGATTTTTTTGCTGAACCGTTTCAAGTATAGGAATAGTAATTTATAACCCAGTTAACCTAGTTGTGATTGAGAAACACGATGGCATAGAAATTGATTATGAGATTTGAAATTGATTCATCATGTATCTCTTGTCGCTTCGTCTCTAGCCAATAGTCGCTCCACAATTTCAACTGTCTCTTATTATGTGACCTACCATGTCGTAAGTGTTAATTTGGAGATGTGAAAACAATCTAATTTTTCCTTTTATTCGTACTGCTAGCAATTTTGAAATCTATTTTCAAATGAACTGAGTTAATCTATCAGACATAAACTATTAGACTCTCAAACTGACATGTGTGCAATACTCCAGAATACTTATGAGTTGCCGTCACCAATCAAATTTAGCTTTCATCAAGAATTCCTTGCTACTCATCTACAACTTTTGGCATTTGAAGAAAACATACGTTAGTCACCTGAAAACCCAATTTATAACATCATCTTGTNTTAGTCACCTGAAAACCCAATTTATAACATCATCTTGTTGACGCCAAATATGTATTAGTCTCCAATATGCTTGGATGTAAAAATTGTTTTGCAACACTACTAGCAGTAGATAGTACAGGGCGGTTTTCGCTCCAAGATGGCGGCCAAAATCTATTTTTGTTCACCCTAAGACCCNAGTCATTTTCCTCAAAATATTATACTTAGGTGTTACTTACATGTACATATAGTTATTAACAGTTTTGGTTGGTTACACATTAAGCATTCAAAACACTTTAGTTTGGTGGGGAAAAAGTAAAATTATGATTATGTACATAACTGTTGTTAGTTTATTTTGATTTTTAGTAGTGGGTATGAGATGCTGTTTCCTAGTAACCTACTTTTCATATTCGTTTTCATAATCTCACAAAGACTTTAATCCCTATATCCAATTGTCAAGCTTACCATAATTTTTGCAAATTCGTAAAAGTCTTGCAAAAATTAAACCATCAATTAAAAAGATCATACATGGACCATTTTTATGAACTATGATATCTGAAAAAAATTTTGATACTGTCATCCTCTGATTGACAATAACAACTGAAATACAAACCCGGGAAATCAAGAATGGCTGTTGCACGCCCACTGCACACTAAATTCCCGATGGTTGAAACCAAGCAATAGATGAAGGTTCTAGAGAAAAACTACTATTCTTCAGAGAATAATTCATTTCCTTTAACAAAGAAACGAGACGCTTCTATTCACAATTATAAACCTTTAAATGAAGCGGAAATTAGAACATATGTTCAGAAAATCCTTATTTATCTCAGGCATAATTATATGGTGTAGCTTGAGAATTAAACTTATTGAATGTACTCAACACATAACTCAATAGAACTCAAATGAATATAATAGAACTCAATGGAATGTGATTGAGAAACACGATGGCATAGAAATTGATTATGAGATTTGAAATTGATTTATCATGTATCTCTTGTTATTCGTCTCTAGCCAATAGTCGCTCCACAATTTCAACTGTCTCTTATTATGTGACCTACCATGTCGTAAGTGTTAATTTGGAGATGTGAAAACAATCTAATTTTTCCTTTTATTCGTACTGCTAGCAATTTTGAAATCTATATTCAAATGAACTGAGTTAATCTATCAGACATAAACTATTAGACTCTCAAACTGACATGTGTGCAATACTCCAGAATACTTATGAGTTGCCGTCACCAATCAAATTTAGCTTTCATCAAGAATTCCTTGCTACTCATCTACAACTTTTGGCATTTGAAGAAAACATACGTCAGTCACCTGAAAACCCAATTTATAACATCATCTTGTTGACGCTAAATATGTATTAGTCTCCAATATGCTTGGATGTAAAAATTGTTTTGCAACACTACTTGCAACTTGGTTTACGCGCACACAATTTCCAAAACTTGGTTTTCTATTGCTATGGAGTTTGTCATCAGGTCGTCAACAAAAATCTAGGTTAGCAGCGCATCATCGTTTGGTATAATTTGTACACGTCCTTAAATGCAAAAGTTATTTTTGTGGCGAAAGTCACCACGAGTTTATACGACTCTATAAAATATATAGGCCCAATTCCCGTAATTGTATAGAACGCTTCATAGTACTATCAGACTATCAGACTATCGGATTAATAAAACTATGAAATGTGACTCATTTTGGAGCTTTCTGATTGGTTGAAAACAATATCGGCTCCCGATAGTTGTAATCACCTCAGNTTGTATAGAACGCTTCATAGTACTATCAGACTATCAGACTATCGGATTAATAAAACTATGAAATGTGACTCATTTGGGAGCTTTCTGATTGGTTGAAAACAATATCGGCTTCCGATAGTTGTAATCACCTCATNTCGGATTAATAAAACTATGAAATGTGACTCATTTTGGAGCTTTCTGATTGGTTGAAAACAATATCGGCTCCCGATAGTTGTAATCACCTCAGAGGCATGAATAAATTTCTGACTCATCATGGTTGATATATAGATATGAAGATATCTCCTTGATATCTTCCTACACATTTATGTAAATTAAGATTCAGTTTATTTCTAATACAGTTAAAATTTATCGAATATGTAATACTAACCCGAGCTATCCACCATCAGGTCGAGGTGCAGGATCCCGCAGGCAACTAATTATTTTCTTGAACTTGACATTCAACTTCTCATTTAACCTTTGAATTTTCTAGTTGACTTTTGGTTAGGAATAGTCAAAGCAGTTAATTCTGTTACAATTTTTTTATCGTTCGAGAAGTTTTTCGTTTCCAAAAATTTTTTATAATCTTTTAAGTACTATGACCCTTAATACTATCAGGCGCTCTATACAATTACGGGAATTGGGCCATGATTTATGATAAATGATATGTAAATATTTTATTGATGTTTACTTATAAGCAAAATAAATGAATATTTCTCCGTGACTCTTATTACGCTGCTCCCGACACTCTCAAAACGAACTAAAAACNTTATGTAAATTAAGATTCAGTTTATTTCTAATACAGTTAAAATTTATCGAATATGTAATACTAACCCGAGCTATTCACCATCAGGTCGAGGTGCAGGATGCCGCAGGCAACTAATTATTTTCTTGAACCTGACATTCAACTTCTCATTTAACCTTTGAATTTTCTAGTTGACTTTTGGTTAGGAATACTCAAAGCAGTTAATTCTGTTACAATTTTTTTATCGTTCGAGAAGTTTTTCGTTTCCGAAAATTTTTTATAATCTTTTAAGTACTATGACCCTTAATACTATCAGGCGCTCTATACAATTCGGGAATTGGGCCATGATTTATGATAAATGATATGTAAATATTTTATTGATGTTTACTTAGAAGCAAAATAAATGAATATTTCTCCGTGACTCTTATTACGCTGCTCCCGACACTCTCAAAACGAACTAAAAACNTAAGCAAAATAAATGAATATTTCTCCGTGACTCTTATTACGCTGCTCCCGACACTCTCAAAACGAACTAAAAACACTTGACCAAATTTGATAACAATAACAATTTGAAATTGTTATTGTTATCAAAATTGTTATTGCTTTGAAGTTTGGTAATGCAGAAACTTAAACATTAATGGATTACTGTAGTTTCTGATTCACAATTACAATTCATCTTGACTTTCGCTTGGATGTTAATGTGGGTAACAAGTCGTATTGTATTAGAGATTTAATACGTCAAAATTTGTTAACTGGCTTCAATGATTCCTTCTGTCGGAAAACAGATTATCGAAGACATCCTTTTCTACTGAACCTGGCAAGAGTTCTGTATATCGTGGACTACGAGGCTTTGCCTACTGATACTTAGATATTGAAATGAAAGAGAGCAGAAGAAATTCAAAGTAATTAAATTTGAGTTTTAGATACTGTAGCTTGGTTCTGTTCTGTTTTATGGAACAGATTAGAACCAAATATGTCATACAAGTTTTTGACTATATTTTGTCATACCAATATGCTCTCTGAGCTAAATATTGCCTTCAATCATATTTACCTTATTGAATCAGGATAAAGGTCAAAAGTAAAGCAGCCGTTCCTGATACTCTTTTTAAGTTTTAAAGTGGCAAGTTTTTTATATATCTCACGGCATTTTTAAACCTAGGATGGGAACCTTAGGGAAATAACCAAGAGTGCGTGAGACATTGCTGTCTTACTTCTACGAGGATGAATATCGGACACTTTATCGAATTGAAGTAATGTCCTTGTCACCACTTAACGGAAAACATTATTTTCTATTTTTGCTGTATCCGCTTCCTGGGATACTTTATAAGAAAGAGCTTGTGACTGAAACAAACCAAGGTTCATCGAACGTCAAACAACCTTAGGGTAGAAAGCCACTTTCTTATAAAGTTTCTATACTCTGATCCTGGCGGGAAATTTACAATGACCAGAAAATAGGAGAATAAAATTACAGTAATTTACATCTAGAATATTACGGTGAATTACTACTGAAAGCATTTAAAAAACAAGCATAATTGCTCAACTATACATGAAATATCACTATAACCGGAATCAGAATAATCTGAATCATTGTGAATATACAATTACTTTAAACATCCTACATCAAATTTGATAATTTAGAATGGTGAAACTAACTTTGTTCAAATTATGTAGTGAGAAAAATATCCGGGTCCAAGAGAAAAATAAGCAATAATAGTGTCCATTTTTCAGGATTTGAGCATATGAATGATTGATTAACTTTATGTAGCCGGTTCCCCGACCTGTAACTTAAATATTTTAAATAATCGTTCAATATAAATGATATAAATATAAATAATGTTCATTAAGTCACAAGGATTATGTATACCAACGTTGGCTCATATAATAAGGAGATAATAACTACCAACTAGGCAAAAGCATAAGCGCCAATGGGAAATTGGATTCCCTAGTTTTGCATCAGCATTACACGTACAGTCCAACTGCTACTACTGTACTACTGTCACTACTGGAAGATTTTTGACCCATGCTTTTGCTGCACAAAGCGTGGTTGGATAAATTATTGTCAATTGAACTCCATAAACCAAATTCTTCTGGTGATAGTGTTTACAGTTTCAGAAATATCATGCGAAAGCAGAGAAGATATATTTTTTAATCAAGTGTCTGCGACAACTAAAAAAAAGTGGCGATTTTTTTTTAGAAAATTGGAATTTCGGAACATTCGTTTGAGACAACTAACTTCTCATGTACATTGACGCGAATGCTTTATGCTTCAAAATGAAATGAAGAAATAAAAAATTCTGAACCATTGTTGCTGAACACTTAGGTAGATTAGTTTTATAAATGATCATTTTTGTTTTTATCTCGATAAGTCAAAACACTTCACTTTCCTTAGAAAATGTAGTTAAAGCGAGAAAAATAAAAAAGCCAAATTTATAAATAATAAATTTTGCGTACAAGTCAACAGAATTTATCTCCCCTCCTTATCGCAGTAATCTTATTTTCAAAAGAATAAATTTACTATCTGTAAAGTACGAATTTTGAATCCAATAGTAACATTTTGTTGTCTATAAAGGTTATTCCTACAAAAACTATATTAAAATGATAACTATCTAGTATATTCAACTAAATTCAATGCGATGATGCGATTGGGCACTAAGCTATTTTTCACAATTTTCCTCATTTGAAATCGCTAAGTTTTCCAAATCAAATCCTTTTGTAGCTATATTATATGGGAAAATTCAATATTGTTGATTAACCAATAACCTAATTGTTTTTCCCAGTTAATATTTTGATATAATTCCGTCAAAAATGTGATTGATTTGATAAATTTTGTAAAATAACTTGATTATGGGAGGTTTCGAATGGGCTCAGTGTATATTTAAAAAAATTATGCATTGAAATTAAATTTTCAATAACAAATTTTATATATTTTGAGTTTCACCAATTTCACTAATCTTGCGGATTTTATAGACATGTTACCATACTTTTGTTTTGATTCGAGGAACCAAAGCCTGAAGCTTCTAGTTAGTCTTAAGGGATCAACAATCATACTTTATAGATGTTGACATATAAATAACATATGTACCCATATGGAAATTCTCCTGTCTCATTGGACACTACACTTTCCATCATACCAACTTTCATATCATTCATCATACCGAAAATCTAAAAAAAAAAGTTTTTTCGACATTCTTTTTCGTTTTCTCAAAATATTACTCACGACATAATGAGCTACGAATCAATCAAGATAGAAATAAACCATGCGGAATTAAAATTTACTCTGTACATTTAGTTCAACTTTTTTTTATATTATATTTACGTAGAAAACAATTGATTGATTTATATTTATTAAAACTACTTCTTCGGCTTTGTATCTATGAAACCAATCAATCAAAATTCAATATTAAAATTTATGTTTAGAATTCGATATTCTGTTACTACAATTGCATGATTCCAAAACTCAAAATTTTTAAAGGATAACATTTATCAACAACAAAAATTTATCTAGTTACGGTTTACAGAACTAATAAAAAATGCTACAGTAATTATTCCAATTGTGCAACGAACATTCTACGCCCCGTTGGCGGGTACCGTGTATGTTAAAATTTTTGGAGGGCAATTTTTTACTTCAAGTCAGAACATAAGTTTAACTTCTTTTAAAAACAAACCCCGGTGGTTCCTCTTTAACTTAATACATTATTTAATCAAAAAGCCGAAGTGTTTAACGCTTGAAACTAAACGAAAAATTATGGCTGACTTATTCAACACACCCAGGAAACACGTGTGTATGAAATACTCATTCAGTGAACAATTCAACCCTGACAAGGATTCTTAAAAAGAAAGCAACAAATTACCGAATTTACAGGAAGTGTGAAAGTAACTTAACACTGATTCAAACTAATTAATGGCAAAAATTAACATCAGCAGTAAATTGTGTTTATAAAACATATCTTTATAACAATTGCAGAAATAGAAAGTACTGTGTATCGAAAAGCGTCAAGAATAAAGATTTTTCTGGTCACATTTGGTACAATCAAAATTACATTAATGTAGAATTACTTTTTTTGCCTCCCAATACTACGAGCAAAAGCCAACAGCTTGACGCTGGTATTATTAATTCCCTGAAATGCTATTATTCGAAATTAATTATAAAATTTCTTGACGAAGGGCACAATTTTGCTCATGTCACTCATGCTCGTGGTATTGAGATTGTCTGTCAGTCGTGGAACGATGTAAAAGACGAAACTATAATCAATTGTTTTGCTAAGACTGAGAAGTCGGAATACATGCACCTAAGCGAAGTATTACGGTACTTAACGGGAGAAGGGAATAGCTAGCTATAAGTTGATATGGTCATTCAGAGATCGTTGCGCAAATGGAATACTTACTGTATTTTATAAGAATAAACATAAATTAATAATGAAAATATATAATACAAATATCTAGCAACGAAATTTTGGTTTTGTGAAGACAAAAAGTTCTATCGTTTTACTAATTTTATCAAAAATAACAAAAGTGAGCTAATGCATCAAAACAAACTATTGTGTTACACTGGTGAAGATAGCCAACAAAATTTACATTATTTCAAATCTATGACTTAAAATAGCCTGGTTTTATTATTATTTTTGAGGGTGTGAAGGACCGAAAAAAAAAAGTTTTTATACCGATCGCTTTGTAAAATATTTTTTTTTACTAAAATGACGTAGTCCAACTCAAAAATATTTTCTGAATGAGAATTTTTCGTTCTAACTTCTGCGCCTTTCCATTTCTCATTCTCAGAGTTTCTCTTCCTTTCTCTCTCTGAAGAAAGTCAGTGATGAAACCTTTCTCAATGGAAAACCACGGGTAGTGTTCTCATCGCCAAGAGTAAAAAAAAACTTGTATCATCTTAATTATTTTCAAAAAGTGTCAGAGTGACTCTGCTGCCAAATCTCTTCTCTTACTTTCACTTTCTCTATCAAATTACAACTTTTATATGAGTTGGTTTAGTGCCAATTGACTCTTGTCTTTTGTTCCTATTAAGTATATACTTATTATTAAGTTAGTCAAGATGTTGATTCGTAATTGGACCTCCTCTCTACAACTCCAGGAGTCAAGAGTTACCATTTCAATTTGCTCTCGAACACAAAATTTTATCACTGAATTCAAAAAGGTAACATGAGATTGAACTTTTTGTTCAATAATCTCATTTCCTGTAAAGTGAAAACGANTCACTGAATTCAAAAAGGTAACATGAGATTGAACTTTTTGTTCAATAATCTCATTTCCTGTAAAGTGAAAACGACTATTTGTGCGAAAGCTTTTAGGAAAAACAAAGATGATTTTTAGCAAACATTTGTTCCAGTGAGTTAGAGTTTGTGATAACGAGTGGAAAAGTGGAGAAAGTTTTAGTAGGAGAAGAAAAATCCATCAAAATGAATTGAAAGTAGAAGCAAAAGAAAACCCATTGTTGAAAAAGTTGGAAAATCTGTCTGTTGAAGAATTAATAGAATCAGATTTCCCAATCAAAATAAATTGGATTTACTCAGAAAAGACTTAGAGTTAAGTGGAAAGTGAATATTTTGTTAAGTAGGAAATTCTTGGTAACTTAATGAAACAGGGTGATTTCCTCAGGTTAGAAGGCATAGATTAAATTATATGAAAAAATTTTTTTTTTTCTTTTAAAGAACAATAATAGTTAACAACGCGTGCCGTCACCAAAAGGGTTAACTGGAGACGCGTGGAAAAGTAATTGTGTCAAAGGCTCAATACTAAAGAAAGCAATTTGTTTCTATAGTTAATCAACTTTTTGGACCATTGGATTCTAGATGAAAATTTCAGGTTTGATCTTGCATTTTGTTACACAGAGCACGAGAAATTACGTAAAATTGAATAAGCTTGTAACAATGCACAAGAACAAACTATAATTGAGAAACCTTCAACAAATGATTAGCTATATTCAGGAAAAAATTTGCAAATTTGATTTTGCAAAGTTAATTGCTGTTATTGTGGACGCCAAAAAAAAAATTTGTAAAATTTTTGCTAGAAGTTGAATTAATATTAATTATTCAGTTGGTTGGACTCAAATTTGGTAATTACCGTTCCGCCGGTATTACGGTTTTGACTAAAAGATGATCAACAATTGATGCAATTTAGTTCATATAATTCTTTGTTTCAAATCTAGTTGTTCGACTGATAATGGTAAACAAGTATTTCTACATTGAGTCAGTAGGATTTACAGAAGAATATTATTAATATGCGAATAAATAATACTACTAATTACTCAAAATGTGATGAACATGAGTTTGGTATTAGTAGAGTCAAAGATGGTTGGAAAAACTGATGGGGTCGTGAGATTTGGTTATTATAACTGGCTATTATTATGTCGGATATGGCAACATTATGTTGTTAGATTAATTAGATAGAAGTAAGGTATAAAGTATGAAGAACACTTTTGTTTATGCTCACATTCTTTTGTCATGATATCATCATGCAAATTCTTGCTCAAAATTTGATGAAATGTTTTCGTGAATGTGAGAATGTGTACAATTTTGCGGAACCGTATTTTTTATCAAAATTTTAATTTCTATTATGTACCCGCTTTGACATTAGTACATATGACTAACATGATAATTCAAAATGCACCCATGTTCAGATGGAAGTATCTTGTACAAGATGCTCAAAATTGTATCCGATTACAGTTTTTCTCAAGTATCATGAAATTTTTCAATAAAAACTTACCCAAATAACGGACACAATCATTCCTTTAACTATAAAATTTTATCAAAACTTGCGCAATAAATTGCAATGTTGTAACTGTAACATTAGTCATTTCACCAGAACTTCTTTATTTCCTTGACACGTTACTTAATTCAAGTTAGTTGAGCACTTAAGCAAGAATTTTGAAAAAATTTCAATTCAACAAACAAAAATTAAAATAACAAACTATTGTAGAAAAAATCTCTTAATCAACTAAATTCTTTGAGATTGTTGTTAGGTAACAGAAAACTTTGGTTTTTCTGAAAAATGATGTTATAGCCTTATTGATGTTGTAACCTTATGTTATAACCGACAAGTTTAACGTTATAAGCTCAATAAGAGTAAATCAATCTTAACACCACTCTGAATTTCACTTGTGCTTTTCAACAGAATGGTTTTTTCACACTTAACTGGTTATACATTGACAGGAAAGAATGCTACTGTAAAATTCATTTGAGAACATTAGAGGGAATGCTCTAATTCTCATAATATTTTATGAAATTTTGGTTTCAACTATAAAACAGGTTCAGGGATAAACCCACCTCTAAAAATGTGGAAAATCTTGCTAGAAATAAAAANTGGTTTCAACTATAAAACAGGTTCAGGGATAAACCCACCTCTAAAAATGTGGAAAATCTTGCTAGAAATAAAAATGATGATATGCATTTACAAAATATATCAAACTATAGAAACCGCAACTCTTTTTTTTACTAGACATTGGNTAAAAATGATGATATGCATTTACAAAATATATCAAACTATAGAAACCGCAACTCTTTTTTTTACTAGACATTGGCCCAACTTCATAAACAAAAAGTATATTATGAATTTTATGATGTTTGAAAAATTTGTTCGAAGATTACATAAAACAAATATAACGGTGTGGATTGACAACTTAGCAGGAGTTTGGTGCTCCAACTAGTAGTAACTAGTAAAGTAGCTAAACAATTGAAAAATAATTATTATTTTCATTATCTGATGTNGGTGCTCCAACTAGTAGTAACTAGTAAAGTAGCTAAACAATTGAAAAATAATTATTATTTTCATTATCTGATGTAAATATTAGGCAACCAACAAATTTCTTCATTTACTATTATGTTATACAGTTCGAAATCGGAAATAAAAAAAACACAATTTAATTCTTTATACTGATTTTGTAAATCAAAGCTTCCAACGGTGATACTCCAAACATTTATAGGTTGTCATTTTTTTTTGAAAATGTGTTTTTTTGAGTCAGTTCTAAATTTCAAAACTAAAATTTTGTAGAATTGGTCTCTAATTTATCCACACCATCTTCTTTAGCATTCCTGCATATCTTGACATATGCAAAATTATATTCTTATATGAAAAGAAAATGAAGTTTAGTTACTCAAATTGTGTGCATTGAGTTTAATAAAAATAGTAAAGCACTGGAAAGAATATTTTTATGGAGAACTTCGAAAACTAAAATCTAGGTTAGATTGCTAAGTTCTCAAGAATTAAAATGTCATGATTTGTGTTAAAAGTATGAAAATCCAAAAAAAAAATACGAAATACGAAATTTAATATTAAAAGTCTTAAAGAAGAAGTTTGTGTACAAAAGAGTAGAATAGAATAAATTTTTTGTTTGTTTTTTTTATCAATAATTTACTTGCAACAGTACAGGGCCCGCCAAATTAATACGGGCCGTAGAAAGTCACTTTCACCAAAAAAAAATTTACACAGCAAATAAATAGCACGAAATCCAAAAGTTGGAGGGATTGAAGTTAGCGTGTGTTCGAAAGAACATAACGTTAGAAAAATTAATTTACAGCAGCAGAGAGAAAACTCAAAGTCGAGGAATGGGGTATGATACCTTCGCATCTACCCCACCTCGTTCAACAGAGAACCTGCCGACCCCTCTCTCTGCCACTCTATTATATTTTTGTGACGATACGCCATTCTGTAATTCTACTTCATGATTTGAGAGTAAAAACCAAATCGAGGAATTACCCCTTACATCTATTCCATCTCACTCAACAGAGAACCTGCCCACCCACCCCTTTCTCTGCCGCTCTCCTTTGCTTCATTGTTTTGCATTAGCCTATGTCTAATCAAAACATATTTTATATTCGTAAAATTAACTTCACTTCCATTATTTCCTAATTGTGTATCGGCTACCCCAAGCAGTTTTGGTGAAAGGCGGAGAAAGAAGGCCCGGATTAACTTGGCGGGCCCTGTATCTATTTTCTTTCAGCAAGTACATAAATGGGTTTTATTGGATGATGTTATGACGACAAAAAATCCCTTTCTAATTGGGTATTGGATTCCATATTTTGAATTTTTTTGAAAAAAATAATAAAAATTTTCCTTATTTAAAATTGTTCACAAATAATGACAATCTAATCTTGGCAGCAGTCTTACAAGTAAGGGAATTTGAACAGAAAGATAACTGAAAAATTACTTTCTCTCAAATTGATTCATGTGAATCGACGAAACCCGAGTAGTAAAAATGAAATTTTTCCAGCTGTAGAATAGCGTGGGTTGACATATGACTAAGGGCGACCAAATGCATAATTTGTATAAAATTGCATAATCGTATTTAGCCGTGGTCACCTNCGTATGACTAAGGGCGACCAAATGCATAATTTGTATAAAATTGCATAATCGTATTTAGCAGTGGTCACCTATTTCATATTTCTAGTATCACCATATGAAGACAAATGACGATTGACACCAGGGTCCTATGCCACAATCAAATGACATATTGACATATTGACATACACAGGTATTTGTCAACAATTTACACAAAATATCACGCCACAAAGATGGTAGTGACATATGACAGTGACAGATGAATTTCGACATTCGACAGGGAGAATTTGACATTTTACAAGTAAATGTCATTGACTTTTTTTTCGTCAGTACGACATTGACTTATATTTGTCAAAAATGTCATAAATATTTGACAGAGGGATTTACGTCTGTCCGTTTTGGAAAAGTAAATCTTTTGTATAAAAATTGTTGACTTATGGCTACGTTTAATGTCAGCGACTCTAGTAGTAGCGACAGTGAGGATATTGACGTAGTGCTTCTTCCACTAAAAAAATAATACAAACTAAGACAAAATTTCATACCATCCACTGATTTTGGTGTCAAGGAAAAATTTAAAATAAACCGAATATATTTACTATATTTGACATAAAAATGTCAGAAAATTTTGACAAGTGTCAAAAATCCTTGAATATGACATTTTTTTCGTGGCGCGTTATTTTAGCATTTCTGTCAATGTCAACTGTCGATATGTCAATATGTCACCGTCAAAATGTCAGTGATTGTGGCATAGGACCCAGCTTGTTCCGCATAAATAGCATAAATCGCATAAATCGCGTAAATTGCATAAATTCAGAGAAGTGCAAAATATTGCATAATTTAAAGAAGTAATTTGAAACTTTACTGTTGTTATAAAATATTGTCCAACTATTTTAACTCATGTAAAACTGTCTGTGTAGATTGTATAAACCTTACGTGTAAATTAAACTAACAATGTAAAAAACATAATAGATTCTGCGCAAACATTGTATTACAATGTAATCTACCGACGTTATAGTCATGTGACCAATAGGGATGAAACTTCAGGCTGATATCCCAAACTCGCAACCAACTGAGAAATTTTGTTTTTGTACACAAATAGAGTTGTCCTACTCACCTTTCATTTCCATTCATATTTTTGCCAGTTAGGTGGGATTTTGTTCGCCAGATTGATGAGAAATATCTAGTTACAGAACGGTTTTTAGAACCATTTTAAAATTTCCCAAAACACTTACTCTTTAGGTATAACTGGAGTGATTCAATTTATGAGAAAGGTAGAAAATGTTGTTTAAAAAATATTGTATATGCAATATGCAACGTTTACAAGAAGTGTATACATTTGACATGCAATACTAATTTCATTTATGCAGTCTATTTGTGTCAACAAATTGTAATTTTACAGTAATAAATTAAATCATTGGGTTATTGCAAATTTGGACAAAATGAAGCTTGCAAAATGTGTTTTTTTTTGTTAAATTCACTATTTCTATGCATTATGTAATTCAGGACAACAATAGGAACATAAACTCCTTTTTCCTAAAAGTCACTTGGAGATTTAAATTAATATTTACATAACGCTTATTGGATAAACTTTCACAAAAAAACAAATGTCGCTGAGAGTTGATTTATGATCAGCAGTGGGTGAATTTTTTTTTATAAAAGTGGAAAATATTTTCATAAGACCTTTTTTAAAATCTGAGTTAAAATGTGCAAAATTTAATAACAAAAAATCTTGGTAAAACGGCTGTATATCTTACGAAAAAATGAAAATTTGTTTTTAACATGAAAAACTTAAGACAAAGGTCAACATTTTCTTTATTCATAAAATTCTTTTCATACCATCCACTGATTTTGGTGTCAAGGAAAAATTTAAAATAAACCGAATATATTTACTATATTTGACATGAAAATGTCAGAAAATTTTGACAAGTGTCAAAAATCCTTGAATATGACATTTTTTTCGTGGCGCGTTATTTTAGCATTTCTGTCAATGTCAACTGTCGATATGTCAATATGTCACCGTCAAAATGTCAGTGATTGTGGCATAGGACCAAGCTTGTTCAGCATAAATCGCATAAATCGCATAAATCGCATAATTTAAAGAAGTAATTTGAAACTTTACTGTTGTTATAAAATATTGTCCAACTATTTTAACTCATGTAAAACTGTCTGTGTAGATTGTATAAACCTTACGTGTAAATTAAACTAACAATGTAAAAAACATAATAGATTCTGCGCAAACGTTGTATTACAATGTAATCTACCGACGTTATAGTCATGTGACCAATAGGGATGAAACTTCAGGCTGATACCCCAAGCTCGCAACCAACTGAGAAATTTTGTTTTTGTACACAAATAGAGTTGTCCTACTCACCTTTCATTCCATTCATATTTTTGCCAGTTAGGTGGGATTTTGTTCGCCAGATCGATGAGAAATATCTAGTTACAGAACGGTTTTTAGAACCATTTTAAAATTTCCCAAAACACTTACTCTTTAGCTATAACTGGAGTGATTCAATTTATGAGAAAGGTAAAAAATGTTGTTTAAAAAATATTGTATATGCAATATGCAACGTTTAGAAGAAGTGTATACATTTGACATGCAATACTAATTTCATTTATGCAGTCTATCTGTATCAACAAATTGTAATTTTACAGTAATAAATTAAATCATTGGGTTATTGCAAATTTGGACAAAATGAAGCTTGCAAAATGTGTTTTTTTTTGTTAAATTCACTATTTCTATGCATTATGTAATTCAAGACAACAATAGGAACATAAACTCCTTTTTCCTAAAAGTCACTTGGAGATTTAAATTAATATTTACATAACGCTTATTGGATAAACTTTCACAAAAAAACAAATGTCGCTGAGAGTTGATTTATGATCAGCAGTGGGTGAATTTTTTTTTTATAAAAGTGGAAAATATTTTCATAAGACCATTTTTAAAATCTGAGTTAAAATGTGCAAAATTTAATAATAAAAAATCTTGGTAAAACGGCTGTATATCTTACGANAAAATGTGCAAAATTTAATAATAAAAAATCTTGGTAAAACGGCTGTATATCTTACGAAAAAAATGAAAATTTGTTTTTAACATGAAAAACTTAAGACAAAGGTCAACATTTTCTTTATTCATAAAATTCTTATTTCAAGTTTTTTAATTTTGTAAATGAAATACTAACAAGAACTACTAATTCAATTGAATCTATTTAATCAAACGTATTTCGAATTTCCGATAATCGCAACTTACATATTTGACTAGTACTTAATTAACATAAAAAAATAATTTAAAAATAAAATTTAATTCATAAGAATTAAAAACTTCACCAATAATTATTATGTGAACAAATAAGAATGCTTATTTTACTTTTTTCATGTCACGTTTCATAGTTATATTAATCTCATAGTCTGATAGTCTGACAGTACTATGAAGTGTTGTATACAATTACAGGAATTTGGCCATTATGTTTTATTTTCAACCTTACTAAATACATCCCTGTGTATCGGCCNACCTTACTAAATACATCCCTGTGTATCGGCGTAGGTGAGGTCTAAACCGTATGTGTTGTGTTTATATATGCCCTAAGGCCCATAACTAGTGATCCCAACGTCTCGTTCCAAAAACGGGACGAAACGAAAATTATCTTTTCGTTTTTGTTTCAAAATTTTGATCCGATGAGCTTATCGTTTCGTTTCCGTTTCCAGTAAAAACCGAAACGATAAAAAAACGAAAGCCGCTAAGCGTTTTCGTGTTGGAATTTAAAGTGATTATTTGGTTTCAAGTAGATAGAAAATTTGAATAAGTGAAACAGAATTGAATGAATGTGAAATTATTGATTTTTTTTCAGGATTACTTATTATTTCTCAAAAATCTAAATAAGAACTAGGTGTTGTGAAATAGTTGTAACCGATGTGAGATTGAGTTTCTTAAATAAAAGTTTACATTAAACAATTTCGCAAATACGATACTTCTATACAGTATAATTTTATATATAATTTACAATATTACACAGCGTCACCAAGTTATATAGAATACCTAGCGTATTAGTAATGAAGCATATATTATTATTTGTAGTTTGGTTGAGTAAAATAGCCGCTCAAGTGATTAAATTATATTTAATTTGCTAAATTTAAATTAAACAGAATTACATTCTGCTCAATTATGAAAATCCAAATCGTTTTTAAATGCATCAGAGCATTCTATAGATAATTCATATATCACAAATGTTAAAGTTGCTTTTCCAAAGTTGAGTGTTTAAATAAAAAAATATACAATAAAATATTTGTTTCCTTAATTTCTAATTTATTCTTAACGTTTCCGTTTCGTTTTCGTATCAGACCATTTCTTATCGTTTTTTCTGTTTTCAATTTATCACTTGTTTCGTTTTCGTTACAATCATGAAACGAAACGCTGGCATTACTAATCATAACTCAGGTCAGATGACATATCTTTCTAATTAAGCTATTAAAACTAAAATCCTTTCGCTCCCACTTGATTTTTTTTCGTTTTCTAATGCAATTGTGATCTCAATATTTTTGTTGTTAAGTTCTAATTGGTCGGGTATGGAAATGTATCTGATAAATTGGAAATGTCAGGAATACTAAGGATTAGAATAAGGCAAATGAAGCATGTCAAATCCTTTTAGTGCTTGAGTTTACCATGAATATCTAATGTTGTGGCTTGTATAGAATCATTAAACCGCGGTATATTTGATATTGATTTACAGCTTTCGACCACATACTTGTAAATCCCTAAATCATTATAGTACGGTAAGTCTATTTAAACCATCCCCAGTTAAATAATTAATTAGAAAAACAATCCAAATCCACACCTAGGAAGGAATTTCCATAACGTTTTTATAAAACTTATTTTAAATAATTGTTTTCATCTTTTAATTCAAATGCTAAGCCAAATTACACTTTCTAAATTTCTTTAAAAAATATACAACTTTTAAACAAAACCAAATTCATCCAAAATTTAAAATGGAATACAAAGTGTTAACAGTGACTTAAACAATATCGAACCAGAAGGTCAAGAATCTTTTGATTGATGTGATTTTAATTATTTTCTCTAGTAATGCCCCGAATATTCGAAAANACCAGAAGGTCAAGAATCTTTTGATTGATGTGATTTTAATTATTTTCTCTAGTAATGCCCCGAATATTCGAAAACTTATTTGTATTCGAAATATTCTAATAAAGATATTCGAAAACTATTCGAATTCAATTTCGAATAATTCTAAGATTGAAGGTTTTATTCAATGACGTGAATAAATCATAGAAAATTCGGATTGTATTTCATCTTTAATTTGCTAAATAATCTGAGATTAAAATTCATTGTTGTCTCCAAGTGAATTTCTATAGGTTCTGACATGTCTATACTCAACTCGAATGTCAAAATTTTGAAAGCATATTAAGTTAATCAAAAGCTAGCTTTCCATTTATGTATGGAAATAAAAAATTTAAATATAATGAGTCAAGATGTAAACAAGAAAAGGATAAATAACAGTCCTTTTCAAGACGACCAAATGAACAAGCTGTTTTAGACAAGTCGGAGGACACTGAATACGCATTTGCTTTCGACTACTCGTTGGAATATTTATTGGAACTATTCGAATGCGATTTCAATTCGAATACAAATATCAGTATTCAAAGTTTTTTCGAATACGATTATTCGGGCCATCCATATTTTTTTCTCTCATAAAAATGAAAAAATTGGTGAAATACCACAGTAATATGCTATTGTTGTTGACTGGGGAGAATTGAAACAGATTCACTGTCCCTATAGATTCCACTTGAAAAGGTAACAAATTATGCGGTTGTAAAATTGGATAGCAATCCGTAACAACAAAATCCAAACAGAGTTAGAGATAGCAGAACAACGATGGATAACAAATGGATGTGTAGTAGTTGAAAATGAAGAGAGTGGCAGGTTGAGGAGACTGCAAAGATAGTCCTCTGGGAGTAAACCGACGAACTCGAGTAGTGAGAGAAATCAAAATCCTTGAAAAAACCAGTGACACATACCAAAAATGTGATCGCTGCCAATCAAGTTTAGTTCACTTACATTATCCAAATCACTAGAAAAAATAACTTGAATTTGAAATATTGAAATAAAACTTAACTTTATTAGTATGAACAAATTAACTATATTTGAGTTAATGAGTAATGTTNGAACTCGAGTAGTGAGAGAAATCAAAATCCTTGAAAAAACCAGTGACACATACCAAAAATGTGATCGCTGCCAATAAAGTTTAGTTCACTTACTTTATCCAAATCACTAGAAAAAATAACTTGAATTTGAAATATTGAAATAAAACTTAACTTTATTAGTATGAACTACTAATAAAATACATATTACCTATATTTGAGTTAATGAGTAATGTGCTAAATTATATTGTATATTTATGGTAACATGATGTCCTCACGAACATTTTTAGTGAAGTTATTGTAATCTTGTACATTGTCAGTTTAAGAAGATCAAAAATAGCATCTGATTTTTCTGAATTAAACCTTAACCTATTATTATTATTAAAAAAGCCTTATTTTTCTCCTGTTACTTTTCTTTCCTTTGTCACAATTAAGCTAATAACGAAAAGTGTTAATCAATACTATATTTCAAGTCCTAGTCTAATTATAATATTATAATAGTTACATTTGATATTTGATTTTTAATAATAATAACCTGTCCATTGCTCACTAGCTTTGCGACACCATCAATACCACTCAAGCATTCAATGTAGTATATTATCCTGAATGTTTATGTTTACCAAGGTACGACATTGTTCATTAAATTAAACACAGTTATTTTGTTCATACTAAAAAAGGTTGAGCTTTATTTAAATATTTTATGTTCCAGTTTACTTTTGTGATTTGGCTAAATCGGGTGAACTAAACCACTACTGAGCGATGAAGTTCACATATACCTACTTTTGGCATCTAAAACTTCGCGAGGTCGGCTGTCTTCTCCTATAGGGGTCGACTGTAAATTGTCAGACAAGATTGATTTTGAAAGATGACAAAAGTGAATGGATAGAGATGGGAGGATGATTGGAGGGGAGTTGTTTGAATGGCTGTAAAACTGAAATCGAGTAGAGATAGTAGGGTTGACAGGATCGGATATGGATGAATGTGAAGAGATTGGAGGATGGTTAGAGGGTAAGAAGGGAGTGGGTGGATTAGAAAATATGTGAAGATGCTCGACCAGGTAGTTGTCTTATTGTCATAACATTAACACAGTATTTTCATAGTATTTCGTTTGGATCATAGAAACATTGTATTGAGAATTGCTAAGACTTGTACTGAGAATCCAATTGTAAGAAGACAGAAAACCATCAACTCCAATTATATCCTCAACCCATTGGTTGAGTGAATANGTGGGTGGATTAGAAAATATGTGAAGATGCTCGACCAGGTAGTTGTCTTATTGTCATAACATTAACACAGTATTGTCATAGTATTTCGTTTGGATCATAGAAACATTGTATTGAGAATTGCTAAGACTTGTATTGAGAATCCAATTGTAAGAAGACAGAAAACCATCAACTCCAATTATATCCTCAACCCATTGGTTGAGTGAATATAAAATTTATCTAACTAAAAGAGAAAAGTCANATAAAATTTATCTAACTAAAAGAGAAAAGTCAAGTGGTCACCACTTGACTTCTCGAATTTTCAAAATGCGATTTCCCCGCCGGTGTAGACATATTTTCAAANAGTCAAGTGGTCACCACTTGACTTCTCGAATTTTCAAAATGCGATTTCCCCGCCGGTGTAGACATATTTTCAAATGGTTCCAACCAAACAATTGTTTTTACAAAATTTGGCCAGAAAAAAATAATCAAATATGATATTATTAACAACAAATTTGAAAAATGTGATTTGAAGTAACTTGGTTCCATCTATAAACTGTGCATATAAGAAAAGTTTCTATACCAAAAATGGTCATTTCTAACTAAAAAATCATGTTTTATAATGAGATACTCAATCTTGGAAATTGCAAATGATAATATTTCAATATAGAAAAAATTACAAATATCTAATACTAGAATGCACTAACCAACTACTAGGGTGTGGCGAAGAGGACAAGTGTTGGAAAAGAGATTTTAAATTTGATAAAGACAGGTTTGAAATTTTCGGCATCATGGGTTTTTCTTTTTGACTTTTTGTCCCAATTTACAATTTCAGCTTTTTCCCGCTTTCATACATCGATACTCATTTCCTGTAAGAAGCAAAACTGCATATCATAAATCAATCTTCTACAACGTCGTTCATTTATTAACATGAAGCACATTTTACATGATGATGTGTTAGGAATAACGTCAACACAAAAATTTTATGTAGAGGCTACCAAATAATTCTGCTGTAATTTAGCATCCTGGTATGAATGTTGTGCGCGCACATTCAAATTCTAACAGATTTTTAGAAAAAACCTAATTTTCAGAAATTCGAATTATTCCTGTTTATGAACCTTTTGAATAGTGGGTTTACCCGATAGTCCTAATTAGTGTGAATACATCTAGAATACAACACATGACACCAAGCCAACTGACATCAACATCAAGCTATGAATTCTAGTGTTAAAGACAATACTCAAGTGCTAATTCGTTAATTTTATGTGTTGCGCATAATTGTGACAACATGCATACTTTAGTTTGTATAAAAATTTACAAAATGAATNAACACAAAAATTTTATGTAGAGGCTACCAAATAATTCTGCTGTAATTTAGCATCCTGGTATGAATGTTGTGCGCACACATTCAAACTCTAACAGATTTTTAGAAAAAACCTAATTTTCAGAAATTCGGATTATTCCTGTTTATGAACCTTTTGAATAGTGGGTTTACCTGATAGTCCTAATTAGTGTGAATACATCTAGAATACAACACATGACACCAAGCCAACTGACATCAACAGCAAGCTATGAATTCTAGTGTTAAAGACAACACTCAAGTGCTATAATTTGTTAATTTTATGTGTTGCGCATAATTGTGACAACATGCATACTTTAGTTTGTATAAAAATTTACAAAATGAATTAAGATGTCGGTGTACGATAACTTTCAATACTTTTTTTAATTAACACATAAATAAAAGTATTACAGACAATTTATATATAATGATGTAGAAAATCAGCATACAAAAGGGCAAATTATGGAAACGTGTCTGACGAATTGTAAAATAGAAACTGAATATCTATAACAAAGAGTTGTGCAAAGCGGAATATCACTCTTATTGTAAAATCAAGAACGCATTGGAGTATCATACATATTTCGAAATGTCACAGATCCAAAATTTGATATTTATGCAACAGTGATATGATGAAGCTGTAGATAATAAATTGGTAGTTTACCCAGAAACTAGGAGTCATAGTGAATACTAATTTGTTGGAGATATATTAATCGATAAATATGTAGATTTGATCTCTGCTTAACAGTATCGGATTGCAGGAAGACATACTGAGTTGGTTGAAGTATAAATATATGTATACGTGACAAGTACAGGGTTATCCCTGTATCTTCAACGAGAAAACTATGTGGTTTTGCCATCAATATGCATTGAAAAAGTTGCATGGGTAATAAAATTATAATGGACAGTGTATGCAATTGGCATCAAAATGCCGACGATTAAAATTAAACATTTGGAGTAGATAGCACCAAGTGCATCAAATTTATGTAACAGTTTACGACGGAGTGACAGACAGATAGACAAATACAGCGATAACATAAACTCCTTGCAACTTAGCTAATAACTCTATGTTTTCGGTATTGATTACCAAAGCTTCAAAAAAGGCATGTTTAGATGTCCTAGAATTTACTTTTAAAAACTTTAATTATAATATTCCATTATGTTTTTATGCTTGACATTATGTGATATTTTTTACATTATGTAATAGTTGACATTTTTGATAAAAAATATTGTCGAGTGAAAAAAAAATTCATTTTAGAGAATACCAAAAGTATTAAAAACGGAAGACATCGAGTTATCTACAACAAATATCAAATATCTAGGAAAAATGTTATTTCCAACTGAAGAACTAAATTTCAAAAGGCGTGGACTTCTAAGTACAATAATGATTTCAGAAGAGCAGAACTTTATTATTCAATAGACAGAAACTGAGTGAGTTAATCATATTTCAGAGCGTTAAGTTTTTGTGTTGAACGACTTAACCAAAAACAAGTATTATTGGAATAGAACTAGAATGAACAAGAAAAAGATAATTGGGTCCTTCGAGTTAGTCATACCTCATGAGTCATTTGTTGAAAGTTTAGAATAAACAAAAGGTTAAAAATGATTAAGCCCTAACTTCTAAAGAAAGAATTGAAAGGGGTGAGTCACTGCTATACACAATATTAAGAACCAAAATAAAGAGAAAATAAGAATACTCAAAATTAAAAATATCTTCAACATTCTCCCTTAATCTTGAGTTTGTAGATTTTCTAATTCGATTTGTTCATTCGTTCTGGATGGCTCAGAAATGACAGAAACTTTTAATGTTTTAGCTCGTATGGTGTAGATGAGAAGAACGATGAGTCCAACAATTAATATGATACAGCCAATGGTTATCCATGTGGAAGGATGCTCCATATAATTAGTTGTTGGTGTCTGGTCCTCTTGTTTGACATCATGAGTTAGAAGGAAACTGGAGAGATTTAATCTAGGCTGCAGATTCCAATTTGTCCTCATGGTAAAAAGGGGATCAATCTGTTCATGGTGATCGAAATGGACGTTAGCTCCAATGAATTCCATTCCGTTGATTTTGAATATTCCTGAAATTGGCAAAACAAATACTTCTTCTGGGCAGGGATGAGATTTACCATTCATAGTGAGGTCACTGCCCGAGCAGTATACATAAATGAGTCCGAAATGTGGTTTGACTTGAACGAATTCCATTTTATCCGAGGAATTTTCTGGAACGCATTGATCAATGGCAAAATGTTTCGTGTCTGTGGGTAACTCTGCGTGAGGTGTGCAACCATCTGACGGGAAGAGAATCATATCATGTTCATAGTTGTCCTTGAGATTTATGATGGCTAAGCAATCCTCTTCTTTCCAGATAATTGCGTTCTTAGGTCCTGTATAAAGTACGGTACAAGTATTATTACCCTTTATAACACGTAACTTGAACGGATCAGCTTCTAGTAGCTGAACTTGGCGATTCACTAAAGGGGTATCAAATTCCAAAACTAGTTCACTTTTATCATTTGAAAGTAAACATTTTCGCGGCTTTGCATGGGAAAGGGGGCATTCGTCTTTGCAAGGAAGAGTGTAATTGAAAAGATCCAGTAATCCTGGATAGATCTTCTTATCTTTCCAGTAATGGTGTGCGTTCTGGATAATATGTTTGGCTAAGTTAAGAT
>NIPM01000051.1:721720-792913 GCA_002738285.1 Holacanthella duospinosa | reverse complement strand
GTTAATTTTATGTGTTGCGCATAATTGTGACAACATGCATACTTTAGTTTGTATAAAAATTTACAAAATGAATTAAGATGTCGGTGTACGATAACTTTCAATACTTTTTTTAATTAACACATAAATAAAAGTATTACAGACAATTTATATATAATGATGTAGAAAATCAGCATACAAAAGGGCAAATTATGGAAACGTGTCTGACGAATTGTAAAATAGAAACTGAATATCTATAACAAAGAGTTGTGCAAAGCGGAATATCACTCTTATTGTAAAATCAAGAACGCATTGGAGTATCATACATATTTCGAAATGTCACAGATCCAAAATTTGATATTTATGCAACAGTGATATGATGAAGCTGTAGATAATAAATTGGTAGTTTACCCAGAAACTAGGAGTCATAGTGAATACTAATTTGTTGGAGATATATTAATCGATAAATATGTAGATTTGATCTCTGCTTAACAGTATCGGATTGCAGGAAGACATACTGAGTTGGTTGAAGTATAAATATATGTATACGTGACAAGTACAGGGTTATCCCTGTATCTTCAACGAGAAAACTATGTGGTTTTGCCATCAATATGCATTGAAAAAGTTGCATGGGTAATAAAATTATAATGGGCAGTGTATGCAATTGGCATCAAAATGCCGACGATTAAAATTAAACATTTGGAGTAGATAGCACCAAGTGCATCAAATTTATGTAACAGTTTACGACGGAGTGACAGACAGATAGACAAATACAGCGATAACATAAACTCCTCGCAACTTAGCTAATAACTCTGTTTTCGGTATTGATTACCAAAGCTTCAAAAAAGGCATGTTTAGATGTCCTAGAATTTACTTTTAAAACTTTAATTATAATATTCCATTATGTTTTTATGCTTGACATTATGTGATATTTTTTTACAAAAAATTCATTTTAGAGAATACCAAAAGTATTAAAAACGGAAGACATCGAGTTATCTACAACAAATATCAAATATCTAGAAAAAATATTATTTCCAACTTATTCATCCATGGGTACTTCACTATTAGTCCAGCCTTATTCCCTAGGGTTTCTTAATATTTTCAACAAACTTTTTTTTATTATTTATAAACATGTCCACCTACTTTCACTGTGAGTTGCATCCAACAAATTTTCTGGCACAATATCGAAAATAATAAATTTGTTATTACAATAGTATCCAATAGTTTCTACTTCTCACAAATAACTNGCTGGCACAATATCGAAAATAATAAATTTGTTATTACAATAGTATCCAATAGTTTCTACTTCTCACAAATAACTTAACCTGTTATTGTGTATGTTCATCATACATATTGAAGAAGCCCGTTTATAAAAGTTCATCATATACTCTGGATTTGTGCTTGAATAACCGCCGTAAATGCCTTTCCAAGTTGCTTAAATTATTGTGAAAGTTTCCCTGATAGTTTTCCAATAAATATTAAGTCTATTATTACCATTTATATAATTACGTTTTGAAAAAAATATTCAAAAACAAATAATTGGTTGTTTCATGTTTGAGTTCATTCATACAGGTTTAACCAAACTTTCGGAACCAATTAGAAGTTACCTCTCTTAAACCAGCTAAAAGTAGCTAACTGAGTTCGCATAGTGTGAAATGAAATTCGCAGGTAAAATTTGACAAAAACTTCATCATACTTATTCTTTAATTAACAAATTATAAAAATTAAATTCAGTTTGCTGAATTTAATTTGTCTTAAATGTCACTCAACCATACATTTAACTCCACTCTGCACTTTCAACTTTTGGGAAAAGTTGGATATCATAAGTTAAGCTACTACTGTATGAAACGAACTGTGAAATGACAAGAAATATTTAAATTGTTACCTTCAAACNGAATTTAATTTGTCTTAAATGTCACTCAACCATACATTTAACTCCACTCTGCACTTTCAACTTTTGGGAAAAGTTGGATATCATAAGTTAAGCTACTACTGTATGAAACGAACTGTGAAATGACAAGAAATATTTAAATTGTTACCTTCAAACCCATAATTTATATTTGTCTATTAAATCCAACATAAAATAAAAAATCACTTGCAATAGGTAACATAAACAGAGAGTTGTTTAATGACACAAATTGCTTCCTTCATTCAAACTTCAGAAAATGCCAAAAAGGTTGAAGTATGCGAAATATAATCAGACTATNCCCCCCTCCCCCTTTTTAACAAAACAGTAGTCTAGCATAGCAAAATCAAGTTCATATTAAATTAAACACTATACTTGTAATATTTGGTCAAAAAGCCTACCTTATCATATCTAACAATTTCTACCAATTATGCAATTATTTGAACGCGTAAACCAGTGAATAAGATTTGCTTAAAGTACGTAGTTTTGTGATTAAGTGCTTGAGGACGGCACAAGCAAATCCACACTATGTTACCCTTATGAGTATAAAAAACTTTTTTAAATAACAATCTGTATGTTTTCCCAATCGATAAAATTGGCGTCCGATTAGTTAGAAAGTACCTGTTGTTTGTTATTATATTATGCGTGGCGTGATTCCATTCATTCGTGTGAGGGTTTCATTGTTTTGATTCAATTTATTATCAAACGTATTTTCGAACTATGCTCAAAACGACAATGAGTAGGACAGACATACAGAAAGAATGATATCATTAGAAGTAAACAAATCTATCAGAATTGTTAAAGGAATGGTATGCCTATTATGTAAATTGGATTATTTTTTTTCATACAAGAGTAACTAACCTTTTCTATCCTAACGTTCGATTGGAATGAATCTAAAGGTCTGAAGAAAAAATTTTTAAAACTATGCGAAATAAAATCAGAATCAAATTAAAAATCTCTATATTTCAATATCTAGGTTATGTTAACCAATTTTAATCTAACCGTAACTTATCCTAACTTACAAATTACATCATGATCCGTCATGAGAAACGAAAAATTGACTTTCTACGCTGGAGATGAAAATCAAATTGTAGATGATACTAGGTTATTTTCATTAACGTACCCGCAAATTGCAACCTATTTTGAGCATTTTATGGATTTTATTATACAAAAACGTCACCAGTTTCCATCAGCTAGAGTCCAGGAATTTTACATAAAAATTCAATAAAAACTACCACAAATTTTTCATCCTATTGTTATTTTTTTTNCTAGAGTCCAGGAATTTTACATAAAAATTCAATAAAAACTACCACAAATTTTTCATCCTATTGTTATTTTTTTTTCATATTCATTCCTGCTCGTAAGTAAAAAGTAATGAAAAGATTTTTTTTTAAATCTGGTAGCCCATACTAAGTCTTTCGGTATAATTTAATCGTTAAAAAGTTTAGGAACTAGAGAAAAGTACGTTTGGTGACGGTGAAAATTAATGTACAGGGTGTTCAAATAAAAATACGAAATTCCGGGACTAGAGTTTAAAAATTTTTTTAAATTTAGGTTCTTGTGACAATTTTTAACCTAAGAAAATTTAACTAAACTTTCATTGTATGGGTTTTCAATAGCTTGAGCAGTCCATAATGTGTAAAAAAGTGTGACATATAATCAATTTTTGATTTGCCGCAAAATTATTTCTGAAAAATTTCGCCTTCTTATTTGAACACACTGTATAAGTGATAATTAAGAATGTGAATCAATATCATACTATTTTGAGATAATTGCAATGATGAGTGATTGATTATGAAAACTAGTATAAATAATTAATTTGTCTATTATTTTTCGAGAAAATAAACTGATTATAGAAAAGGTGGCAGCCTGTATATTATTAAAAATGTAATTACTAAAATGAAGATTACTTCAAGATTTGTAACTAAGCAAATTAATACAAATTTATGAATAGGTATGAGAGTAGCTCACTTCTATTTCCAATGGGAGCATGCAATTCCATTCTACAGTGGTAAGATAAATAATTTTTCATTAAAGAAAACGTCATGCAATTGTTTATTTTTCTNTGTTTATTTTTCCTAAATTTAATGAAATGAATAATTCATTACATTAAAGACATTTCATTATCCATAACAGAATCATTATTTCATCAACCCAGCTGTTACTATGCCAACCTCTCCTTTATTTTAATCGCATAAAAATGAACCTAACAAAATTATGTGACCAGCCGCATGTCAGCAGGTACTGCAGCTACAGAGTTAATATAAAACGGTCAGGAAAAAAATGTGGCTAACATGTTCACACAAAATAAAAAGCTATCGTATTCTCCATTTCAACTAAAATTGTTCCCGGTACCTATGAGTTATTCCTTAATTTTATTTTTTATTTATCTTTTATATTTTATCAGATTTATTTTACTAATATAAAGTTTATTTCTATGTATAATATTACTATATAACACTAAAGCATAGTATAAACTAGAATCACTAAACTAGCAAATTTCTTCTGTTGCTATTAGTGAAACGAGAATTCTTTAAATAAAGACTTTAAGTATCTCAAACTCTTCATCCTTCAACAACTACATATCTATAAAAAGATTCTAGCGAAAGTATTTTTAAAGAATCTGTTTTAATCAAGTTGAATTATTTTACAGATATAGACAAGTTTATCGACTTTTTTTGTGGGGGCATATAGCGACATTTACTGAGCTATTGACATGGAAACGGATATCACTTACTTTGCCATCTCCCACGAAAGTGATTTGTAGAGAAAAAGTATTCAACTTTCTTAACAACATTTCTAACATTATTTGCATAGTAATCAGTGTAAAAGGAAAAGTGAATGATGCATATTTTTCTCTCTACAAATAGTATATTTAGGAAAATATTCTTGCCCTACTCTACCATTCAAAATCACATTTTGCAGTTCTAAACATATTGTTTAGGACTTTAGGACTTGTTTATTGTTTCCTAAGCAAATAATAACTGTAGCCTTCAGATATTTCTAAACAATAAAAAATTACAAAAAATGCTCTTTAGATTCTCAAGTATTTATTGCTTAAAAAAAACTTTTTGATATAAGTACAGAACTGAGCATTGGAAGAGCTGTACCAAAATACTGAATAATTCGTTTAAAATTGTAGCGCTTTATAAGTCATAGTGCGGACTTTTAGCAACCCCAACTTGGATTAAATTTAACTTAAACTTCTAGAAATAAATGTAAATTAACAACTGATAAACTTTTATTGGAAAAGTTAAAAATACAACTATAAACGTAACCAAAATCAAAATAATTTCTTTCCGAGATAACCCTATTAATTAACATAATTATTTCTAACTAAATAAAATAAAATAAAAATACTAACAACTAACAAATTATAGTTTAACATAATTACTAACAAAGTAATAATAATACACAAAACTTACTTACGACAAAATACAAACTATTTTGTCTGTGTTACAATAAATGAGTTATACACTGGAGGTCAGAACTCTTACTTACACTATTATTTCTGGACTTAGTCAATCGTCTTACTTTCTGGAATCAGTCAACATTAATCGGATTCAAGTTATTTAACACCTGACATCATTTTCACTTTTCATCAGGTTTGAACGTCGTGGAAATACCCATTGGTAAACTTATTTAAAATTAGAAAAAAATTATTTATTGATGTAGTTTCTGCGCAAAAATTAGTTTACCCGAAATAATTAATTTCAAGATTTTTGCAAAATTTAATTGCACAGCATACTCATTTTTTCACAAATGTTTTTTTCTGCAATGCCTACGCTAATTGACGAATTCTCTATATCCAAGTAAAAATATTTATAAAACATTGAAATTTTATAAAAAAACCTCAAATTTAACCGAATTAATTTCAAGTTAATATTAATTAAGGGTAACACTTTATTTCAAAATATTTTGCATCAAATTCGTCAAAAATCTGATTTTTTTTGAGACTTCGCGAAAGGTAAACAAATTTTTTTAAATTAGCAAACCATTAGACTTAATTTAAATATACTACAACACAGCTGTTGAGACAGTTGGAGGACCACGTTACGTGCGTAGCAAATTATTCTAAATAGTCTCTCCATCTCATACATCTGGCTCCCCCTAAGATGGATATGGATAGCCACTAATTTATTTCTCTTACGTTTTGAGATGATGCGGAAATAAATACTTCCTGTTTCAACAGCTATTTTAATCAGGCTTGGTGCTATTTTTATGAGACACTTGAAAATTGCAAAGTAATTGATTATTAATATACACATACTTTTTGTTCAAGGATTTACCAGGAAATGCACAAATATCTGTTCTTTCTAATGAAGCAGAAAGTTAAGAATGAAATTATTGAGAAACTACGAGAATTAGATAAGGTTTGCGTTAGGTTAGTTTTGTTTATAAATAATTTTTTCATGCGGTGCACAATTCTAAAAGACTGCCTAAATTTTTATAAAATAGTCTGCTTATAATGAGAAAACTTTCTACATGTGTATTAAATTCTGACCTCCAGTGTATATCAGAAACTCTTGACTTCTTACACTAAATATTCACCAAATCTCCAAAGCAAATAAAAAGTTTAGAAATATGTACCGATGCACATAGTAAATTGCGAATTAAAACTATTTTATTTTTAACTTAGTAAAGAGAAATATCAGAATTTCGAAATTACCTCTAAAAATTAAACATAGTAGATGTGAATATTTGTTCCCAAATGTTACTTGATAATCCACTTTAATTTCTTCCATTTCTGAAGTCATTTGAAATTGTAAGCCAGTAAATTGAGTTACTTAAAGTAATCAGTGTTTTCAAATAATGAATAACAGGTACATTTGTAAACCGCACAATTTGAAGGTGCAAACCATTGTTCTGCAGTGAATTACTTGTTGCTAGCGCAAGGAAACTCATGCAAAGCAACACTTATAAGTAAAAAAATTATTAAAGTAAGCTTTGTGCACCTCAAACTCGGTTAAATTGGTCCTCGGTTAAGATTACCGTTTTTCCGCGGTTCCAGTACACGTATCAAGGGGTTCTACTTCCGCTACCACGAACCAAATATTCTGGTTTCTTGTTGTTCTGTCTGAGGTTTACTTTGTCTGAGGTTTACTGCACTTTTTATAAGCCTTTTCAGAAATGTAAATGGAGAAAGAAGAATAAGATTGTATAATTTATTAAATACTAGGAGAATGAAAACGTGGGAGAATGTTGTTAGAAGATAGAATTCAAAATTTAGATTGTTAAAACCAAGGAATAACAGTCACGCAATGAGAAATTGGTGTAAGAAATATTTCCCGACAAAATATTGATTTTTGTCTTACCTATCTAATAAAAAACATTAAAATTGCGAATAAGAAAATCAAAAAAAATTTTGTGCCATTTTGTTTGCTTAATTATCTAAAAAACCAAGCAATACATTGCGTAGTGTTAAAAGCCAAGTCTGGATAACAACAACAAAAGAGTCTTCGGGAAATAAAACTTAAATAAAAATACACTTCTGTAATAATCATTGGCACCAACTGACCATTATGTTGAAAAATCGACTTCCCAATGCTCTAATTTAATGAAATTTGATCACGAAATAGGGCATTCTAATTAGTGTTGCTCCGATGAAGGCAAAAACCCACATCAGTCTATGCGGTAAGTATATATAAATTAAATTTTCTTATGAATAATATTCTAATTGTGTTTTGTTTCCACGTACTTGCTCAATTATTTAAATTATTTTGTAGCACATATCCCAAAAAGAAAGAGTCCGATTTCGGATTGTTTCATTCAAGTATACACTTCAGAATGAATCGGTCGATGCAGCCGATTCGACTGTCCCTTGAATCGGCGTTGCCGATGCAAAGCCGATTCGTAAAACTAGTTGAATTGGCGGCCGATTCATCGGCTTGCTGATGCATCGTGGCAACACTAATTCTTATAGAAATGCTGACGCCAAATTGCAAGATCACTTGTTCTGAGACGGCAGAGTTGTATGCGCGAATAACAAATATTGGCAGGAGAAAGAATTTTTTTTTACCATTTGGAGAAAATAAATATTTTCACCCTATTACTGTAAACTGAAGATACAATTTATTGGTAAAATACTTCTTACTCGTAGTTTAATATTTAATTTATCTTCTGTTAGTGCTAATTAGTTCGTAAACTCGCTTTGGCATTGAAATTGACAATGTTTCACAAAGATTTACAGGAACTTTTCCCCAGACATTTTCAACTTTCATTTTTAATTCATCCAATGATTATTCATATTGCTTGCGTCGATATAACCTTGACGTACCAATCATCTCCAATGATTTTCTATGAAATTGAGGTCTGGAGAAGATGGTGGCCAAGTCATTGCGATAATATTATGAAGGTGGATAAAGTTCTTTGTGGAAGTAGTAGTGTGATATCAGAATCCATCTTTCATCTAAATGTGATAATCCTGCCCCATAGTCACAAAACTGTAGCAAACAATCTTCCAAGTGGTTGATATACACTAATAGAAGGCCGAAGCAGACCTGCCATGATAAAAGAAACTAGTCCATATTATACATTATCCAACTCTTGTGTAGTGCTTCGAGAAAATTCCAACGTATTTTAACACATCGAAATAATATAAATCGAAAACCTATCTGACAGTCAAAATTCAATCGTTTTTCGTTACTCAATATGAAATTTTTCCAATTTTCCTCGTACTCGATCTTCCTCACGACCACTACAACCTCTACGTTCTGTGAAGCGGAGTAAAGGCAGCTTTTTCAGCATTTTTACAATCTTAATGTGTTCAGGCTGCATAAGGACATTCCCTGCTGTTTCTTGTGAGACATTAAGGTTCAATATTTATTTTATTTTTGACAATGTCATTGCATTTTTGATCATATCCCGCAGTACGTTGGTCAGCCGTGGAAGAACGTATTTCGTATTTTATTCTTTATAGTTTGATTTTCGTTACGCTTAAGGTATTTTAGTATACATGAATGTGATTCGCCAACCAGTCGACTAATTTGACGTATTGATCGTCCAGTTTGAATCAGAGCCATGATCTGACTGCTTTCAAAACCAAGCAGCCACTTCACGGTGCACATATCGTTTAATTAACCAATTGCATGCAAGTTGTTGTAATTTCACAACAACTAAAAGTTCAATTTGAATAGTTCAGAGGCTCACCTTAGAGACTAGACATAAATTATTGTACCTTACACCCGATATTATTATCTATTTGCAACAATAAATTCGTCGTTTCACAAGCAATGAACTTGCAGTTTGACGTCAGCATTCCTTATCTAATGACCTGTATTCAAATTTCATTTAATTTGAGCCAAGTGGCGTGGCATTTCCAACAGAATGGTCAGATTGTGGCAAATATTACATTAGAAGTGTATAACGCTAAACCTTTACACATTGATTCATTCATTTATTCAATTAGAATAAATCATAGACAGCAAATATCAACGAATGTGTAGATATAACTAGAAATCTATTCAAATATAAAATTTATATTTATGAAGTTCATTTATTCTTTCAAATATTCATTCTCTTATCAGTGTCTCATTGAGTGGGACAATATTCAACTTGCGAAGAATGATTACCAAGTCTGGAATCTAATTTCCAAATGTCAATTTTATCTAGTACCTTCGTCTTAAACATTGTTAGNATGTGTAGATATAACTAGAAATCTATTCAAATATAAAATTTATATTTATGAAGTTCATTTATTCTTTCAAATATTCATTCTCTTATCAGTGTCTCATTGAGTGGGACAATATTCAACTTGCGAAGAATGATTACCAAGTCTGGAATCTAATTTCCAAATGTCAATTTTATCTAGTTAAGGTTTCAATGGCGAGTGTAGAGGAAGTCAAAAAAAATCTGGTTCAAATTTTCATTTCAAAAAAAATTTTTTTTGTTCTGTTGAGGAAGATAAAAACTCAGTAAAAAATTCAATTAAACTTGGTAGAGGAAAACTTAATTTAGTTGAAGGCTTTCTCTAGGGAAAAATCTTCAATTATATATATTTTAATTATTCTTTATTTGTTTTTATTTTAATGAATATCCATTTTCTGATTCCAATTTTTTCCAGTTTTTGCCTGTGTCAATGGAAATTTACGAAATAGATTTTCTGATGGCAAAATCGTATTCCAGAACTTTCTACAAAATATTTGAACATTATATAGCGATTTCGCAAAAAAATTATAAAAATGTTGTATAACATAAAAAATAGAGGATTCGTTGATATTTATGATAAATAACTTATATTTACCATCTCCAGAATAAATACAGTATTTCTTATGTATTTTTAATACCATCAAGAGTGGATTATTCTGCTGTGTGTGTCAATCTCTGATAATAATAGCTTTTCACAACATAGCAAATACAATATACAATAGATTTTATCATTCCAGAGTATCGAGAATTTACATTAGAGAACTATTGAAAACTCAAAGAATGTGCAAAATTATAACTTGTGAACTGTGATTATGATTATAAACTAGGAACATAATTCATAAGAACATTAAGTTCTAATCTTTTAATTTTTGGCAAGATAGAATTCATTCTATATGTGAAGTAGAAACGAATGATTATGAATTATAAATTATAAATTTAAAAGAAAATTGGTGACAATCGACATTTTACCTGTTGATGCTAACAGATAAAAGCTCGATGGAAGAATCACTTCTCTCAATTTACTTGAATCTCAAAACTCACAAATCCTCCTGTAGTTTTAAGTAAAAGTAAACGTAGTGCATTGCACGTAGTGCGACTCCAATTCCCTCACCTCCGACTGTACAAATTTTAATTTTAGTTGTTCTCTGAAGAAAAAAAGTATATTTTCATAATCATTATAAATAAATAAAATTCTATGAGTTAGCAATAATTCCCTATTACATTTTAAATCGTCCTGCAATGCTTCTAGTTGGCTTGATGGTTTAAATATATTTCTTTCTACCAGTCGGCATGGGATAGTAGAATATTGAAGTCAAAATGGACGAAGAAGTCGCATGATCCTTCCGTCGAGTAAGCCACTTACGATTGGCTGTGCATGAAACGAATCCTGAAGATCACCCAGATTAAAATGTTGATGAATGAAAAGAAGTTATATAAATGATTGATAAAGTTTAAGCCAGAGACTGGAAAACCACGCTACCTTAAAGTAGTCATAATAAATGATTTCTGTAAGCTCTAAGGACCTAAATTATCCAATTCCTTAACCATTCAGTCTGAAGAAGTTAAAGTTGTGGGCATGGGATGTGGTATCTTGTCTAGTCTGTACAAGATCATGAATCGTTCCTTCTTGGAGTACGTACGGAGTCAACAAATTTCAAAAGAAATGCGAAGTAGGTTTTATAGGATCGGTTGTCACGGGTGAAACCCCGACCCTAAAAATATTGGTTCATTGTTTGTTGATAGATCAAAGTTAAAGTCGTCAAATATTAGCTTTGTCATCTTCCCCTCACTTCTAGCATTCACACCTGTATTCATTCATGTTGTTTTTAGTTTGAAACTACAACAAATAATCTTATACCAGTCTTTATCAGTGTTGCCAATATTTACAACCTTTACTTTTTCGAACAACTTTTTATAAACTTTTTTCGCTTTCATATTATTGATATCTTCTCCTTAGGCATTAGAGGATAGCTGCAACTCTAAATTTATCGATTATCGACTTAAAAGGCTATGATTATAACCTGTTTACTTTTTGCCTTCGAATTAAATAAATCAGTATTTGTGTTCGATTATAATAGTTCTTCCACACAAGTAGAGATGATTATATACGGTGAGTTTTTTACGACTATCCAGCGACATCCACACTACCTTACTATTACCCCTTACTATTATCAACTTAGCTTATGTGTCACTTAGCCACTTGATAAAACTTGATTACCAAAGGGATGAGTGAGTGAAAGTAGAACAGTGGAGGTTTGCCTGACTTCTTGTAAGAAGCTCAACCACTAGTTTAAAACAATTCAAATAATAAATTTAGGGAAATTGTGATTTTGGTTGCAAGATTTAAAGCTTATTTGTCCATTATTAAACTGAGCAATTAAAAAAAAGAAGCTGAAGAATGGATATCCACACTGTATAATGAAGGTGCCATTTTGTTAATAATTCTACAGTAATTTGTTGTTACTAATTGATCACTAGTTTTACAATTTACTTCAAAGGACGCCGAGCGACAGCTTAAATATACCTTTAGTCATTGAGAATACTTACTTCTCTAAAATATCAATTTAAGAAAATAGAGTTAATTTTTTACAACTAAAAATTTTCGGATTATGGATGAAATGACAATTATTATAATTTGTTTGAACTTAGTGTAACATAAATGTAACGAATTGAGTCCTTCCGCCAATTAAAATATCACATCTAAATAACAATTTAATTTTGAATTATACAGCAGATAAATTTTCTAAATTTTTGCCGCGAAAAGCATTGTTGCGTGCTGTTCATAGGAGTGTGGAGTTATCCATCTGCCTGTGTACATAAATGCCTCATTTTACCTGCTATAGGGGCAGTGTGTAAATTCTTATTAATGCTTAGCATATTAATGTGTTTATTTTACATTTACATGACAAACTATTTAAGCTAAAGGCAGAGAATGTTTTAGTTCTTTAATTTCAATATCGGTTCAAGTTTTACTTTCACGTTTTTGGTATCGCCAGAAGTATGTACCAGTAATATTTGTAAACTGTTTATTTCATTTGCATGAAGCCAAAATTGGTAATGACTTCTCAAAAAATCATTAATCTAACCATTCACAGATTCTCAAACAAATTTTGTAAAACTTGACTTAACAAAAATAAATTTGTTAAATCTATTATCTGCGATTAATAATCAAGTTTCCCTTTACATTTACTATGCTTTTGTTTCAATAGATATATTTTGCCAGAAAACTAGTGGTTAGGTTTTCTTGTTTGCTTTGTTAAAGGATTCTAATTAATTAAATTGTATCATGGCTTACTCTAACTACTGGTGTATTCATGATATTTAGTTTATTGCAGGAATTTTAGAGGTAGTCAATAACTAAAGTGAAATTTACGTCTATTTGAATAAGGCAAGATGTTTTTAAACCAAAGAGTGAACAAAGAATTCTGTAAACTATAAATTGAAGTCGGTACAGTCTTCATTTGTGAGCGAAAGCTGTTTATTTCCTAGTCGACAAGTAAAAGTTTAAAATGTGGGAAATGAGAAATTCTTCTTAAAAAAGTTGCTGGGTTTATTGGCAGTCTTGGATTGTTTTGTCTGGCTTGAACAAATGTTGCTGATGTTACTCTACGCATATTGTATTATGATCTCATACAAATTTTTGTTTTGATACTATGAGTACTGATGCATGTGTTTATGTTTTGCATCCACTTAACTCTCCGATACTAATCGAACATTATTTCCTTGTGATCACAATATTTCAGCTTGCGTTATGATTAGAGAAACTGGTATCCATGTTTTGTACCCACTTTTCATTGCTACTTTACGCGATTTACTCAGCAAGACCAAACCAATAACTTCGATCCGACAATATTTCCCCCTTATCTGGGGAAATATTTGCATTAATACGAGGATTAGGGTTTGCATTAATTTCACATTTCGATGCTACTACAAGCATACCTCCCAGTAGTCCCAACCTAACATTCTGTTAATGGTGTTTTCTATATTTTGCATCGTGTTCACATTTTGTTGCTTGTCAAGGCATCTTTTTCATAAACTTAAAAAGAGAGAAGTTACAAGATAGCACCTCTTCCGTTAATCTTGCTTCTCATTTTCCTCTTCTCCGACCCAGTCGTTCAACCATAGTACTTTCCCTAAAGTAGCGCAATTTCATCATTCTGTCGCTTATTTTTTCTCAATTTGTCTTTTCTATAATATGACACCAAAATTGTGTTATGCCAAGATATTTATTTATTTAATAATTATTGTTTGGTAATTTACAATTATAGTTAATTATTAGTCCCTCAACAATGGGTATTACACTAACAATCTTATATGATTAATTATAAATATTGCAAAATAATTATAGTACAATAAGACACCCTGATATAATAATTTTAAACTTAAGCTACTTAACCTAGAATTAAAATTTACTTACCCTATATTAAGTCGTTTCTTTTGTTTATCTAGTAGATAAATTTTCAAGCTAATTTTGAAACTATTCAAAGACTTTTTTTCTTTCACATGCTGTGGTAATCTGTTCCAAAGTTCACAAGATGAATAATGAAATGTATCATAACCAACATTATGTTTAGGCTTATAAGTAGATTTGAAATTTAAATTAGAAACTCTGTTTCCATGTCCATGAACAACGGAATTTTCTTTAAAATAATTGTTTAAAAATTTAATTTTTATGTTCTCCATTTGAATTTTCGATGCTATTATAGGAATAATTTTCTTTGACCCCAAATAAGCAATGATTCGGTGCTTCGAGTAAAGGAGTTTGTTTGTGTGTATTATCTTTATTTGTTAGGCAATTTTTTTCTTAACAGTATGGATCAATGTCGATGTATCTCAATTATTATGAATGCCGAGCAATATGCCCTTGTATTCATGGTTGATAACGTTTGTTAGAAAGTTTTTTTTGTTATCAGATCGTTCAATTTACTATTTATTGTATAGTAACTTTCATGTAAATGGAAAACAACCAGTCTCACCATTGTCATTTTAGTCCTCCAGAATGCATGATAGGTGAAATGTGATAATTGATTGCAGTCTCGTATGTATTTGGCTACGGTAAAAAATTGTTGAAGTTCAAACTTACTGCGTGGAATGTGTAACTTTTCTTGATCAATCAAATTCTAGCACATAGTAATTTACGTAATTAGACTCATAACCTGCAAACAACAGTTCGACTTAACACTTCCTAATAACTAAATTTGAGCTTGCAGACAAAATTCGTATAATTAGTTCGGAAATTCGATCTTATAAAGATCTCATATTTCTCCTAAAAAATTCTGATTTTTATTCATGCCTCCGAAATTATAATAAAAAAAGCTAGGGAAGGGAACAAGAATAACTATCTACCTTAGCTCATTAGCCAAATTAAATGATGCACATTTTTCAAAAGAAGAACGAATCCCTTTTAATGTCGGTAATCAGCATTTGAAGCCACAGGGCTTTCCTGGAACTAACTCTCGACAAAAAATTATGAGTACGAGCATACTAAATGAAGGAGGAAAAATTTGACATTTACTCACAAAAATAGCTCTTGTACACCAGAGGGCATAGAACAGCCAGCACAAGCCATATCCAGTGTCAGTTTTTATTTTCCGATTCCTAGAAGTATCCTAACGTTAGTTTACTTCTAAGTTGCCCAAATCAAAGTTCACTGAACCGGCTCCGAATGCACGATAATGTTCCACAAATTTACCAGCTCCTTTTGGAGAAATGGAAGTTTTTTAGACACAATGCCACAGTCTGCTGTTTCTGGGGCAAAAAGGTGTTCTCACAAACTATATCGTTCTATTGCCTGATAGATGATACATTGTCAGCTCCGAGCGTCACTCAATGCATATACGGTACAACTCGTGAACGTATTAAATGATTTGATTAAGTTGGTATGAAAAATTTTAACGTACAAAATTGATAACTTGAGGTTTGTAGATCATATCTCACTTAGCCGGCCAAAACTCCGAGAAAGCAATGTGTAAATTAGAAACAGAGCTTTTCGTTTCCTGTTCCAATTCCTGCTTCCAAGAAACTTGATGGATATTTGCACTAGTTACTGCCAGTTTCATATCTTTTTATTTTAAAATAAACCCAAGTTCTCATTTCCTTATATAGGTAAGCCGTAGCTTATTTTAACAGGCTACTCAATCCGTAAGTTTATTATTATTAGACAGTTTTAATGTGTCGTGGTATTGTAGGTCGGGGTAGTAATATATCCTACTTAGACCACAGATACAACTCTCACTGTATCGGTTTTGGAGATATGATTTCACAACGTGAGATACGGCGTAGTATTCTCCGTAGGAATGGTATGATACGGAAATAAGTGTTTCTATGCATCGTATACCAGTTTCGTTTAATCTGTGTTTGAAAATTAGAATAGAATTGGGTTTTCATCAACACGATAATCAATATCTTATTTGAAGATTGCCTGGATGTATTTGTTTTGAAGATTGGGTGGTATGTCAAAGTTGCTTCCAACTCCAATTCACCAACTATGACACCATAGTTTCTGTTCACATCAGCTTTGTAGCCACTATATCAAAGGATACTTTCTAATTTTGACCACATTTGTTTTGTTGCATTTGGAGATAGTATGATAAACTACATTGAGATATCACTTCATATCAAAATGTCAACTAATCCCATAACTTTTGTGTTGTATCGCATTTCCCGTTACAATGGGTACGATATACGATGATACAATACCACCTTGTTAAAACTGTATATTCAACACAATATTTACACTTAAGGTTGGTTCGAGGAAGTCACTGCCAACTCAAATATACACAACAGTGCAAACTAAAACGGCCAACAAAAAATGTTTAACTGGCAATAATGTCCAATGGTAATAACGTCCAATCGTAAAAAATGTTCATCTAGTTTTAGTGCAAAACTCATAAAAACACTGACAGGCTAAATGGTTAAATTACTTCTGATTTTATTGTAATTTATTTATGTGTCAAAAACATCATTTCTAGTACAAAACAGTAATTTACTTAGACACCATTGCTTGCCCAGGACTAACTATATATAAAAGAATGATTGGATCACTGAAAACAGGTTCAATGAATTGATAATAAATACTTGATATTTTTTCTTGTAAGTTCATTATAAATTCATTGATAATTTATCTGAAATTTGGTTAAGTTTAGTAAGCTGTAATTATAAGTGGGTTAGTGAAACAATACAGTTTTTTGGTAAAATTGCCCATTAGTTTTTAAAATTAAGCTTCTAGTTACTTTTGTTAGAAAGTGCAAACATTTAATCTGTCAGTCATAAAAAATTTCGTTTCTTTTTCTTTAAATTTGTTAAAATTAGTTAGACTAAGAACACACCCTAAGATAGAGAGCAAGAAATCGTTCCGAATTTTAGATGCCGTATAAAGGTAATATTTGTCGAAAGTTTCAGAGGTATACCTAACAATTTCAATGATTTAATCATTAACAAATAGTGTAAAAAAATAGGTCCAAGAACTGAACCCTGCCGAACGTAGCATGAAACGTTAACTGGCCCTATCCCACAATAAACGACAATACTATAATTACAATCTGATATTTTACAATTTATATTTACAAGTGTGTAAAAACTAAAATCTAGAGAAATAGTTGTAATTATAGAAATTATAACCTTGAAGAAGTCATAATTGTTTATTGTAAAGTTTTTGACAATTCTAGTTTTAGGGCGAAATTCGAAATTTATTGTTTACATTCGACAATGTTTTAGTTTATGTTGTCATCAGTTAACTAATTAGAATGTATAAAAGTTACGGGAAAAGTGTTTAATGGAAATAATTGATGTTCAAATGTGAAAAGGTTGCACCGAGAACTTGGGACAAGTGAAGAATATTTTTGTCCCATGAGCCAAGCCCTAGGTATAAACTTTCAAAGTTTAAAAATTAATCGTTTTCATTTCCTAAAGTAATGGTTTGTTTGTGTTAGATTAAAGTGGGAGGAGAAAAGGAAAAGGGTAGTGAAAATTTGTTAATATTTTATCATTATTCATCTAGAAATTCATTTCTTCTTAGGTTTTCCTTTTTTCAAAGACCACAAAATTACTTACACAAAAACTTACACAACATTACTTCTTTCCTCCTCCCCATCTTCAAAGTATGTATTTTAGTAAAATTATACCAATTCAAATCCCAATTGTTGCTTAGTAAAAAATTTATGTAGGATGTTCCAATGGACGCTTTGCATCAGTCCTATCATGTGCTTCTTAGGTTGAAAAGAAGTTTGCGAGGAGGTACAGTCATGGTAATTGAAAACGACATATATACCACTTGTGAAGAGCTTTTTACTATGTGTCTTATCATAACAATTAATGGGATTTAAACCATATGTGCAATAACAGAACATTTCAGTCACTTTGCCAGTTATTCTGTAGCGTCTGACTATCTGTCTGTCGATAATATCCTCTGATTGAGTTATGTTTTTAGACAAACAGGGATCTATAAATTCAATGCTACAATTGGTTCGATTTATACAATGGTTGATAGAAAAGAGTACCTACAACTGGCACTCAGCAGGGTTTATATGATTATTAATCTCCGGATAGGTCGTAAAAAATGTGGTTTCTTTTAAGTGTACCTACATCTCAACAAATTCAAATTTGTACCATTTGTATTACTACAAGCGTATACATGGCGAGTAATCAATTTTAGTACCCTAGGATGCATGACTTCACCTGACGTCATTTTTTCATGTCATTGTGAGGGAGGCTTTCCATAAATGTTTGCAGTCTCCTACAACTTAGAAGAAATAAGCAAACGTACGAGTGGGCGGCATCGAGATTGAAATAAGAAATAAGTAGAGCAAAGAAGCTAACCACCGTTCATCATTGGAGAATCCTTGTTTATTTTGATTTGATTGAACATTGGAGAAAAAATAATTGTTTTGATTTGATATCCACTAATGTTGCAAGCGGCAGCATAGATTGGGTGAAGCTACGATAAAATTGGAGGAAGATGGTACTAAAATTGATTTCTCACTCTGTAGATAAATCCTTTTCCAAAGTTTAAATGTTTTTTACTGTATGGACATAAAGGAAAAGTTCCGACATTTGTGACATCCGGGATAATTTTTTTCAAAGAATTGTGGAAAAAGTGCCATTTTGGTAAATTCATTTCATATATATATGGTCACGGTAGAGAGTAGTTTGGCATTTACTCTTTGCTGGAGAAGGCAGTGAGTCATTAATATATTTTTACAAAATACATTACAAAATTTTTCTTTGGAGTAAAGTGTTAACAGTTGAACAAAATTTATTGAAAGCTAAGATGCGACCTCCAAAAACTTGGCCGCACGATCACTGATAGAGATGTTATAATTTCATGAAGATTTATGTTTTGAGTGTATTTATATTATAGTGTTATTTTTATTAGATCGGATGTATTTGAAACAATTGACTTATCATTAGTTGACCTGCATGAGAGAAGAGCATGGAGTATGCAGTGAAACTAATCAAAAGCCGACATGAAGGGTTTTTCCACTCAAGTTCGATTCAGTTCACTTGACGTTAGCCAAATCACCAGAAAAGTTATTTGAAATTTGACATATTGAAACGTAACGTGGCAACACTTTCGGTATAAATAAAATAATTATGTTTTATTTTAATCTTCTAACTTGTTCAACAAATATTCTTGATAACATAGTTACCATGAATCATAAATAAGTTCGTTGTCTAGTTTCTTAAGAATGAACAAAGATTAAATGATAGCGTGGCAGACCTTACAGAATTGGTCATCAGTGGTAAACCCTTTTCCCGAAAATATACATTCCATGAATCATTGCCTGAGTTTGTTGGTACCTTTAACATGTGAGCATAATGAAAATGTGAAAGTATATTAAATATGTTACTAGGTCATTAAACAGCTCTAACTACCAACCGTTATTACTAACTTCATTCAAAATATTTACGATAACATCATTTTATTATAATCATTTTCAACAAGCTACAACATTACTTTTTAAATATGCCAGTTATTTTGTCAATACGTGAATTGATATTATGTTTTATTTCAATATTGCAAATCCAAATTTATTATTAAGTCGATTTTGAGCGGAAAAATTATCCTATGGTAACTTTTGGTATTTTGACCGCACGGGCTCACTCTTCATCTCCTATATGAGTCGACCTTACGTCTTAAAAATATGAGAAATCGGTGTAAGAAGCTATGAGTAATCACTTACTTTATTATGTCCTAATAGAATGAAATAACTCTCAATGATACTTTCTCAAAGCGTCACGTTTATTTCAAAATCTTCACTTTCGTTTCAATTTTTGGGTTTGTACTCCAAAAAAGGAATTTTCACTTCCGGTTCATTTCAACCATGTTTCACTTCCTCTTGATTTTATTTCGTCCAATTCCACTGAAATCCACTCCATGAAATCAGTTTTCTTCAAAATTTTCATTTATCTTGAAAGCCGAATTCAAATTTTTTTTTACAGAAATTGTGAATGAATTGAAATTATATGGAAGCAAAATAATTTGTTAGAAGTTGAAGAATGAGCCAATGACAATTTTATGTTTTGTTAACTTTGTCAAGTTTCATTAAAATGTAGCAAGTTGCCCTGTTGGGATTTCGGTGAACTGGGGCCTGTAAAATGAAGTGATGATGAGGTGTGATGAGTGATGAATTGAGAAACTATGAGTTTTGATGAGTTGATGAGAAGACCTGTATTAGGAAGGACTCATCAAAGATGTGAAAGTGAAGACTGAGCTTTTTTGAGAAATTGAGGAGTCAGCTGTGGCCCCACATGTTTTTAAAATTTAATTTTAATAATAATGATGAAAAATTTGGAAATGAAGATCGCTCTATGTTCCAGAATACGGGACAAAAATGATATTTCAACTTGAAATTTATGGTCTAAATTTTCACCACTGCTGAACAATCGGTCAAACTCTATTCCCAATCCAGTTACAAATAAATTAGTGATAAAAAATGGACTAATTGTTAATTCAATTGACTTTGAGGTTTCAATTAGTGTACCTTCAAACTTTACTTAGGATTTCATGAATCATCAAAAATATCTCATCCAGTATAAAGGCCCGTAATACACAACTTGATGAGTACTCCATGAAATCATCAAAATAATCACTCATCATGAATCAAATCTCAATTCTCAATTTCAAATTTTTATAATACGTAATCTCCTCAAATCTGTGTGATGAGTGACGAATTCATCACTCACCACACCTCATCCTCACTTCATTTTACAGGCCCCTGGACACCTCCATTGATCATATTAAGTCAAAAAATAAATAAGTTATAATTGCAAATTAATTTAGTTTGGTTGGCTAACTATAAGTTTTTGTGGAAATGCAAAAGGTTATCTGGATCGAATTTTTGACAAATTTATATATTCTCCCTAAAAATGTTTTCAAATCTTACCTTGAATTGTGACAAATTAGTTCTCGGGGAAATACTGTTACTTCGGAAATGTCACACAGTACCTGCATCGGATTTTAGTCAATTTGAAACAGAATTTGATACCTTCATATTGCGTTGATTCTCTATTGAAACGAATCTCTTTTTGATTCAGCAGTCTACTATTAGTAGATGAAGAGATATCAGGTTCGGAATTTGGCCTTAAAACAAGTTATTAATTACAAATATCCTACTATTTTGACATATCCTGAGAAATCTGACAAAAAAATCATGATTGTCTTGATTACCAGAAATTGAAACCACGATCCTCTAGAACAAAAGAATGCTATAAAAGAAAAGTATTAATTTAATGACACCTGGAGTTTGTTCCCAGCTTGAGGAACTTTTTTTCAATTTTTAATCGAATGTGAAATTGAACACATGTTTATTGATAGCATCAAATTTTCAAACTGTTAAACCCTTCAATTTGCCAAATTTGTTGAATATAAATCTAGGGTTCCGGTTTGATGTATTTTATATATAAATCAAATCCATAGAACAATATGATAAGAAAAGCGTGAAATATAAACATTAAGCTTTTGGATTTAGTTTTTTAGACATACATACCAACATTGTTGTGGAACTCCTCGTACAATTTGGGGTAGTAAAAAGTTTGTCACAATAAAAAACAATAAAAACTTTCATTCTTTTTCGTTTTTAGGTTGAGAACGAAAACGGAATATAAATCCAAAAACAAAAAGAAATAAAAAAAAATGAAAGAAAACGGAAATATTAAATTTGTCAATTTTTTTGCCACATAAAGCAAACTATTCAATTACATTAGTTCTTACTTCATAAGAAGATCTAAATGACACCTGTCCTTACCAAACTCTTTTAATTCAAACAAATTTCTTAAAGAAATAGAGTTAGGAATCATAAAGAAAATTGTGCATCCTATTGAAGCATACACAGACTGTTCAAAATTTAAATTCCCTAAACCAATTTGTTTTTCTGTCATAGTATATGTAATGGGCAACAAATTTTTCCAAATTTTTTTAAGGCAATTACAGTAATTGACTTGTTATAAACCCATATTGGTAATAAAACCCAAATCCAAAAAATGTGGTTTCAAACCAATGTAATACATTTAGCATTTGAAAATTAGTTGTTATAAAACCATTATAGTGATAAGATTCAAACTTTTTTGCTGTAAATACCAAACATCTAATATTTGTCCACTACAGTAAATTATGTGCTGGAAGCACATTATGGATTTCGCCATATTCGTCCAACTCTGACCTAATTTTTATCGTTTTCCCGAAATTTCAAATTTTGCGTTACGGGATGTTTACATTTTAAGTAATAAGTAGAATATTTTGATAACTAATGAATAGATAGATAGGAATAGGTTTTCACTAAGAGATTCATTAAGTTCTTTCACTTTACCTACCGCTCCATACTTTAAAAAAGATGTTTTGCCCATTTGAGGACGATTAATTGCGGTGATAATTAATTTCGTCATCAATTGACACAACAATTTAAGCACATCTAGAAAAATAGAAAGTAGTGCGTAGTAAATCGTGAACAAAGTGAATAAGAAGTTTGAAATGAATTAAAATATTGTCAAATAAATTTTTTTCTATTGTGACATACAACTCTAATTGTATATGGAAAGTTTACAAAATACTGCAAAAATTGAAGAATTATCATAATTTTCCTGATTTCTTTTGATTTTTGACTTACAGAAGTCTAAAGCTCATAAGTTTAGCAAAGCAATGTAAAGAAAAGTACCAAAAACCTTCAATTTTTTACACAATATATTTAAAGAAAAATAATTTAAAATAGCCATTGTGATACTATACACAGCTTCTCAGTAAATGTTTGGTAGACGAAATTAAAAGTACGAGTACTAAAAATTTTACTTAAGTGTTTGCGTCTTGCTGCGTTCAAGTTGAATAAAAAAATATTCAATACTATTTGTTATATATTAAATATATAATGAAAAATAAAGTTTTGCATTTACCCAGTAGCTAGTCTAAATTGGACCATTGCGGGTCTGGCTATCAATAAAACTTTAGCCTTACGTAACAAAATTGATCTTACTAACATCTTAATCGTTTGTTTAAATTTTCTTAACATTCCACTACTGTATTTCACAGGAAGTGGTCATATCCAGTCCTCAATCTGTATGAAGATTACCGACGTGAGAAGAGAGACAAAATGTTCATTTAGCTGGTGGAATGAGTATGAATAGGACATTAGTTGGACCATTAGAGACAGAAGGTACTTCCTTCAACGAGAGTATTGCCAGAAGTGGGGGCGAGGGAGGAGGATTCCCAGGGAAATCAGTCATCATCCCTCTCTACACCCTCATTTTCTTTCTTTCTGTGTCGGGAAACACCTTAGTCATACTTACTCTCGCCCGCAACAGGAGAATGGTCACCGTCACAAACCTCTTTCTTCTCAATCTCGTAAGTTATCTGTTTCACCATTAACGCATGAACTATGATTCCAGTGTGTGTGACTAGTTTAGCGTGGTTTATGACATCCGTCATTTTAGTTTAACAATACTTCTCAGGTTTTTAAATGGTTGTTGTTCAATTGTTGAAACTTCAGTTACACTTACAATAGATTGACTAACAATACAGTTAAAACCACGAACAATCACGGCACAAAGTGAACCAAATTGTGTTACCTGTTAATTCTACGAGTAAAACGCCATTATGTAGTATCAGTTAATTTGACTAATTTTGCTCATAGGTATACCTCTGTGAATATAGAATCTTGACCTCTAGCGGTTACCAAATATAAATATAGATTAACAAAGGCTCCTGTTGTATTTATTTGTAAGTCGACACAATAATAGATTGTGAATTGCTGAAGAATGCTAAAATGGGACACTAGATCCTAGGAATCGATGCTTCACATCTAGAAATCATAATATATTTACCCCAAGATCAATTTCCACTGTGACTTTAAGGGACTAACATGATGGCATTTGTAATCCGTAAAAATACTAGGCGACTCAATTTCGTTCAGTTTATGTGTGTCTCTTAAATTTTTACATTCGAGTGATGCCGCGTCATCTGGCTCTAATTTGATTCGTATTATCACCAATCAAATAAACTTATATAATTCCTACTCCTACTGAGAAAACTTCAAACTCATCCTCCTCCTCACTTGCCTGTTTTCTGGTAAACAAATGATAAAGTTTTGTGGCGAAGGGAATTTCTCTTCACATAATATGAGAAATTCTTCAAACGACACTCTCCAACGCAATTCCGAATACTTGATGAAACCTTTAACCATTTCAACATTTTTTTTTGTTATTCGAATACTTATTAAATTCGTTACATTTTGGTTCATATTCTGGCTTATCTTTCAGTGTTTTTAAAGTAACTAGGTTTTGCTTAGAAAAGAAAAAATACGAGTAAGTGGAATTTGTAGTACATCAGCTTTATACCAAAGAACGAGTAAGATTGTGTGCATCCCTTAGGAATCTATGTTGGAAATAATTAATGTTGATAATAAATAATTAATGGTTAGGAGATGTTGGAAATAATTAATGTATAACGTTAAAAAAATGTAAATGACTAAGTTATATTCACCAAAATTATGAATATAATTTGTTTTCCTAATCGTCATGACTCATTATTATAGTATGGAATCTTTCTTTCTAAAAATTACAGAAATTCTTGCTTAAATTCTTACCAAAAATGACAACAATCTTGCTAAAATAAAGAAAATTGTATGAAACGCACACTGTTCGACTAAAAAATGGCAAAAATTTTGCTAAAAAGCTAAAGAAACTTTCTAAAAGTGAGAATCTTGCTAAAAGATAAATAAAATGATGTTCAAGATTTCTAAAGAATTAAAAAATATGACCTGATTTATTGGATTCGAATAAAGTTACAGATTATTTCTTGAGTTGTTCGCCGAAATTTGGTGCCATGGAGGATAGTATTTCTGCAAATTTTAAAATTAGCTATTTCATTCTGTGGAATGTAACCGATTTTTATGAAAAATAAAGTAAAAGACATTTTCTTCTCAAAATCTGCAGAATTATTTTGTAAGACTTTTTACCTTTCTAAAACCTGAAAATTTTTTCTTTAATTGTGATAAAATTCCGTGTCGGTTAGTTCGTTAGCAAGACTTAAGAAAAAATCCTTAGTATACTCATTATAGATTGGATACTAAAGAATTACATAAGTATTTTGCTAAAGCAAACTCCTCTAGACAAAGCTGTAAAAGGATATTGAGATACTTGTTATTGGTGATTCATAGATAATGCCAATTCTTATGAGATTAAAGCTTAAACCAGGATTGTACCAAACATCAGCACGGGAACAATTTTTGGGTTAATTTCCTCTCAGCTCAAGCAATACAACCTGCAACCAAGTAATCAGAAAAGTTTGGTCAACGAAAGCAACGAAACAGAAAACACCCTTTAAGCTTCAAACCTATATTTCAGTTCGGTTCCTAAAATGTTAAATTTTTGTTATTCGCCTCAGCTTCCTATCAAATTTTACCATTATTCTCACTCCAGATATTCCATAGCGCCCACAAAGAGGTTCATAAAACTTTTGTAGGATGCATTTTCCGTGCTGTTCAATTTATCTGAACATTAGCAAAGCTCTTATTCATATAATTCTGAACAATGCTTGAATTCATCAACACATTGTGACATGCCATCACTTCCCATAAGTCGCACCCAAAGTTAACAATGCGCAAATCTTCGATCCGGTTCTCTAAACTTGCGACATTTAAAACAATTTTGTGCAAAAATCAAACCTTAAGGACAATAATAAAAAATTAAATAAATAAATTTTTACTTGCTGAGAACTTGGTGCGCTTATACGATGACGCTTATTTCAACATTGTTGCTGAAACGGTGCTTGTGTTACAGTAGACGAGGTAATGTCAATAGTGTAAGTGAAATAAAACGTTTTTCGATGCATACGATTGTTGCAGTTGACTAATCTACAACTTGTGCGTACTTTCTACACCTGTAATAAAATTACAACTAATTTTGCAGTCTAATAAATATTATGACGTGTATGTTGCGTACTATAGTTATTATTATTTATTTATGTGCTAATTTTTACCTGTATTATTTAGTTATTTATTACTATTTTCTCCTGTTTGGAGGGATAAGTTAAGAAAAGTTTCTTTTTCATTGTATTCTTTACAATTGTGTAATTGTAGAATAATGATATTTTTTATCATTGTCATTTAGTTTTACCCTCTGTACTGACGTATTTTATTTTCGTCTCTCAATGTGGGATAATTGTTTCGTTTATTGTTATGCTTAGTTCTTGAAATAATGGTTTGCTTTATTTTATCTAAAGCAACAAGTAACTTTAGTAGTTGAGTTTTTTGGAATTGTTTTATTTATTTTTAGATCTAAGTTTCTAGAAGCAACATTTTGGGTTTCGGTTTTGGCTGGTGACTTTACCTTGTTTTAGAATTTGTTAGGCCATGATGTCAAGTATGAGTAGCCAATTTGACGCAATATTCAAAATTTACGGGATGTTTTCCTAACTATCAACCAATCAATACCAATTACATTTAATTTTTTTTTAATTTTAGTTTTCTTATGTATGCGTTCATCATTTGGCTAGTTCGTATGATAGAACTACCGATCAGCATCGACAATCATAGAAACATATAAAATGAATATCGAGTAAAAGATCCGCCCGCAACAACTTAAATGTGTAGATAAGTAGCCTTCAAAATAAATGAAAATATTTGTTATTGGAAATACTGGTAGATACAATAAATGATCCATGCATTCCTACGGATGAATACTCCAACGCATACGTCAAGTATAACATACATTATTGGTTCAAAGTAGTTTACGGGCAATGTTCCAGAAATATTTCATTAGCTGAAAAGAAAATTGGATTTTGTAAACCGAAAATTTTATGAATTCTTGTAATTGTGTCTAAATGTGTGGAAATTTAGGTTCAAAAGTAACTATTACATCAACCATCAAAATGCAACAAAATTTGTGCATATAAATCAATACCAAGAAAGTTTCTCCACTCAAGCATATTTGCCATGTATTGGAAGAAAAAAAGTAGAGTAATCCTGGAAAAGAAAATCGATGTCCTTGTGCGGTCCTTCAATACAAAGTTCTAATTTATAAAGCCTATCGCAATTCTATAGGAAAGCAATTAAAAAGCTCAAGGTATACAAAGTGTTCGCTCTAGTTGAAGTTACGTATATACACGATTCAGGCTAAAGTACTTGAATTTAAGAAAAGAAATTTTCTGATTTATAAAATGGCTTTGTAGTTTAAAAACTAATAAATATGTTTAACCTTTTAAGAAAATTTTCTTTTTTACTCAGAAACAATTATTACAATTGAAGCTTGGAATTACTTTCTGACAAACTTTATTCAGCTTTGAAATAAATTTATTTTTTTGTCAAAATAAGTTGAAATATTTGAGATTTTTGCGAGGTTATTTTTATATCTGACAAATTATTTTGACTCCAATATACTTTGTTTTATACGTTCAATACAGTAAAGTGCAAAACCAACTGAAATATTGTCATCAATGAATTCTGTGTGCAACAAAACAGAAAACGTCTGTAAACGGAATGAACTAAACTATATACTCTGGAGGTCAGTGTAGTTGTAAGGCAAACCAAACACGTTGGTAACAATTTTATGTCGTAAAATTTTCTGCACAGTTTGTTTCACTTTCTTCTGCTGAGTTCCTATACCTTAGAAATGAAAGTGTTTCTTCGCAATTTTCCTTTTTCACAGATTGCATTTTATGCGGTGCGACAAAGAAAGTTATCTAACTCACTTTTTCTGTAGAAAAGTTGAGTTAGAAAGAAGGAAAGAATCAACATAGTGCATAAGGTGATTTATGAGCAGAAACGTAGGCGTTGTTGATAAGTGTGTAAGCCGCATTGCGATATATATTTTAAATTTTGTTAATAATATTTAACTTAAGAACAAAAAAAAAATTTTTATAAAACATCAAAAATCTAACAAAAGATAAAAAATATAATTAACATATTACAGATAAAATATTCGTAATCGAAATTGAACGTAATATTTATCTACTTCACAAATGAAACAGCTACAATCGAAAATAAATTCAGTTTAGTCTTTTACATCAAGACCATTGGGATTTTCACAACCGGGAAAGCGTGTAATCATAAGGTAATGTGATATTTCAAAAAAATTTCAAAAAAATTTCCTACTCAAATATTTTTTAATAAATAAACTAGACCACTAACAAACATGTTGATTAAAAATGTAAGATTTATGTAGACATGATAAGATTTCAAACTTTACATTTCACAGTTACAAGCCCACGGATCATTTAGCTGCTGAATATTGCTCACCAATAGTGCATTAAATAGAAATAATTTTGTTAAACAGTGTTGTTTTCTTAAGTCAAACAACCTTGAAAAAAAGGTTAATCTTCCTTTCGAAAACATTTCAAAGGATCATTTTTGCTCAGAACCCAAAATTTTTCAAAAATTAAATAAATATTTAATTTAAAATCTTAATCGGTTTCCCAAATAACAAAATTCTTACGCCCGATTCTTACTTTCCGTTTCAGTAGCTTTCTCTTAAAGCTTGGACCATAATACCGGAGCCGATGACTTGAAGTTGAACAGATAAAAAATCGGCTCCGGTTATTCTCGTTTATGTCATATCAAAAAGTGGATCATAAAAATTAGTCGTTGAAGCTCCAGCCGCCGCCTTGCTGTCGGCTCTACTTTTTATTTCAATTGGCCATACCGGACAAAGTGAAACGATGATAGTGGAGCCGATGAGTTGTGGCTCTTTGGCATGGCTTAGTGGAAGTACAATGAATCAAATTGGTAATAAAATATTTTTAATTAAGTGTGAAAGAAAGCATAGCGCTATACTTATCAGAAGATGCATGAGAATTCGAAAGAGAATTAAAAATTCCGGTGTGGACTCTCAAAAAACTATCGGCTCGAAGAAGGCGCGTGAAAAGTCGAACTTGGTTCAACTCCAAAAAATCTAGAGCCGATACTTTATCGTCTCACTTTTCATCCGGTATGGCATAGGCACAGAAAGTGATCGGCTCCACTTCGTCGTCTTACTTTTGTCGCTCAACACTTTGGAGCCGATATATGTCTTTGTTATGGCCCTCACCAAAAGATGACCGGCTCCACTGTTTCGTCTCACTTTTATCACTCGACACATTGGAGCCGACTAAATTTTTGGTATGGCATAGAAGCGATCAAACGAAAGAGTGGCGCTCGCCATCAGCTCCCTGAGTGTGGTCTTAGCTTAAAAATTCTTAAGAGCAACCACAGAAAATAAATTTATGCTTTTATTGCGTTTTCAAGTGATCCTTGAATGAAAATAGTTTTAATGAATTGTCAATTTATACTTTTGCTTCTCGTCATCTTTCCGATATCGTACCGGTATGTTTAAAGGCAGGACTGATTCTACTTATCGAAGCAAAACAAACAGTAAAAGTGGAGAATTCAAGTAAGCTTTGTTTTTAATTTATGCTTTTCGAACATAAATTTCATGAGAATAGTTTCAGAACAAAGTCAAAAAAATTCTTCGAAGAACGAACGCAAAAAGTATATACTTATTTTAACTAATGTAAAAGGTAATTAAATAATGTAAGGGTAGTTCCATATGAAAAATTTTTTAGGTTGAACTGACATGGTACATAACTAAAAATAAAACAACTTACCAATTAGTTAAACCATTCATCTTCAATAATATTCGATTTGTTTAAAAAAAAATACTCATGAAGCTCAATAAACAATTTTCAAAAAGTACCTAATTGGTAAGTTAATCGAAACAAAAAAATTTTTTTTACCTATAATCAAATGGGGGGTGAGATTTTTTCAATGATATTTTGAATCCTCACCCTTTTGGTTTGTCAGCAAATGTCAAAGGTAACTAAAATACTGGTAAAAACCTTGTTTCAGTGGGTTTAAGCTGAGATAAAGAACACCATTGGCATTTGGCGGCAAAATATTTAAAATGAATTCACAATATAAGTCAAAATTAAAAAAAATTACTTCGAACTGAAAAGTGCAAATCAGTAAGTGCCATGAGTGCCTATTCGGGTAGCACAACATAGACCTAAATTGTTTGCGTACCAGGCTTAATAATGGACTTAATAATTAATCGAATCATGATTGTGATTCCATTTTTGTCAGATAATATATAATTAAATTTTCAGGAAACAATTAATTAAATTATGGTTGATTTACTTATTCATTAAGGTGATTACACACATGAAATAATTACCGCTTTGCTAATATCGTATTACCGGGAGCGGAATTAAAAACCTCCAGAATTTGATATTCTAATTATATGAATTCATTTGTACATAGAAGACAAAGCATAACTATATTTGCGTGAATTTATTACCGCTATGCCAATATCGAATTACTGGGAACGTAATTCACATTTGGCATTTTAATGATATGAATACATTTGTACACAGCTGCCACGAACCATAAACATATTTCCTTGAGTTTTTTACCGCTATGCAAATATTGAATTACCGGGAGCGAAATTACAAACCACAGAATTTTGGTACTCTAATGATATGAATGTATTGGTACATAACTTCAAAAAACACAAACATTTCTTGAATTTTTTTACCGCTATGCCAATATCGAATTACCGGGAGCGGAATTACAAACCTCAGAATTTTGGTACTCTAATGATATGAATGCATTGGCACATAGCTGCTAACAAACTTAAACATATTTCTTTGAATTTTTACCGCTATGCTAATATCAAATTACCGGAAGCGGAATTACACACTTCAGAATTTTGGTAGTTTAATGATATGAATGCATTGGTACATAGTTGCAAACAAACATAAACATTTCTTTAAATTTTTATTGCTATTGCAATATCGAATTACCGAGAGCATAATTTTAAGCTTCAATAATTCGCCTTTCGGATGATATGTATGCATTGGTACATAGTTGGCACCAAAATTCTGGTTTCTCATTTAAATTTTTAATGTAACGACTATTTACTAATGTTAATGATTTTATTGATTTCCATTGATTATAACTTGAGTAAAAAAATTTGAAGGCCTTCTGTAAATTTTACAAAGTACACGTAAGCGCTCCTCGTCAAAATTTTGAGATTTGAAACTACGCTCCCGGTAATTCGATATTGACATAGCGGTAATAATTTAAAAGAAACTTGTTTGATTGATGGTTGCTATATACCATTGCATTTATATCATCACAATAGCAAATCTCTGAGGTTTGTAATTCTGCTCCCGGTAAATCGATACTGGCATAGCGGTAATAAATTGAAATAAATGTGGTTATGCCTGATGTCATTTATGTAACAATGCATTAATATCATTAGAATATCAAATTTTCGCTGTTTGTAATTCTGCTCCAACTAAATCGATATTCGCGTAGCGGTAATATTAAAAAATCATTGTTGTTTGTTGCCAGGTATATACCAATGCATTCGTAACATTAAACTAGAAAATTTTGAGGTTTATAATTCCGTTCCCGGTATTTCGATATTTGCATAGCGGTAATAATTTCAAGGAAATATGTTAATACTTGATGGCAGCTATGTACCAATGAATTCATATCATTAGAATACCAAATATTTAAGGTTTGTAATTCCGCTCCCGGTAATTCGATATTTGTATAGCGGTAATAATTTCAAGGAAATATGTTAATACTTGATGGCAGCTATGTACCAATGAATTCATATCATTAGAATACCAAATATTTAAGGTTTGTAATTCCGCTCCCGGTAATTCGATATTTGTATAGCGGTAATAATTTCAAAGAAATATGTTAATACTTGATGGCAGCTATGTACCAATGCATTCATGTTATTAAAATAGCAAGTTTTGAAATCTTGCAAATCCGCTTCCGGTAAATCGATAATCGTGTAGCGGTATTCATTTTTGTAATCACCGTGGTCCTAAAGAAAATCATCTATAATTTAATTAATTACTACAAAGGAGTCAAGGTGATCAAATTAGTTCAGATCTACAAAAACCTTGAGAGTCAGTCTATGCGAGTCAATCATGAGAGTCAGAGTCATGAGAGTCAAAGTCATGAGTCAGAGTCATGGAGCTCAAAGAACACAAAGTAAAGCTCAAAGTAAAGCGAAATTTCTTTTGTATTTTTCCACTTTATTCATTTCTCGTGAGTGAGGTACCTTCTGGGGTCTAGCCATGTATCCATAGCACTTACTAAGTGTGAGTTCACATTTATTTATATTTTGAATTGTGGAGAAGAGTGGGTTGGTGGAGGGGTGGGATTCACCGTTTGTTCGGCATCTTTATAAATAAAGTGCCCATGCCCGAAACACTAAAAAAGAATAGTTCACAAAGAACTACCCGTAAGGTTTACATATAGGAAACCCTATAACAAGGCAAAATTATGGGATCAAAAAGTATAAACAGGGCGTTAATCTGTCCCATAATTGTAATGTCACCATTAAAAACAACCTGGTAATCGGCGATGAATATTTTATTCTGCACTCTGATACGTCTAAATATTTCAAAATAATGTGTATTCCAACAGTATCACGACGAACATCAATCTCGAATATTTACCAATATTTAACCATTATTAATTTTGGCACGAAATTTACAAACTTATCTATAAGTTTTGTACATAAATTGTTAAAATTCACAAGTAAAATTTTTATAGCTAATCACCAGATAATCTCGCAAAAAATCTATATGGCTTGCTATTCGTGGTTGTCTTGGTTACTTTAGGCTTTTAGTGAGGAAATGAACTTAATTTTTTATAATTAAAATTTTCAGTTACAGAAGTGAAAGTTAGTTCATTTTAGTATCTGATAAAGCAGCTTGAAATATATCAAAATTATCAAACCTTTGGGTCATAAAAGTGTAACGTAGTGTGGTCTGTGATAAAAGCGACAGGATTCACATAGTCCATTTTTACGATCAATGATTCTTGAAACTACAATATTGTACTTGAGTCTTCTTGGCAAAATGTCAAGATTGAGTGACTTTTATATTATTCTTTTTTCATTAGGATTACAGAAAAATAAATATGCATGAATAATATAATTTTTTGAAACTGCAAAAGAATTTCTTTACAGTAGGATTTGGTCAAATTATTAAACTCTTTTAGTAAGTAAAGTAATAGAGAGAAATATATTTTTATGCAGTATAAAGAAAATTGCAGAATGAGTTTTGTACAGCATGTTTACAAAAAACGGATACTAATGAAAGTTGTTTTCTCTTAAGTTCAGTTGAGACATTTGATGAACAGCGGTAAAAATAAAAAGTGGAGGGAGTGAAGTTAGATGAGGAATTATTCAAAAATAGTCACCCAGACCCAAGAACAAACAAATTAATTATAACTAATTATGCAAAGTAATTAATATCCAACCAAAAGGTGCTTCAATCCATGCAACAACTGTGTCAAAGGTCAGGTACAACAATCAATTTGGGTTGAATTTAACCAAAGGGGCCGCAAAAAGAAAAAAATTTCAGAACCGTGTTATGCGTCTCTCTTGAGCGACCAAATGACCTCTACAAATGTTGCTTGGAATGATTCGGTGACCAACTTTTCCTAATGACATTTTACTCTGTGGTGACCTTTTGAGGTCAAAGATCAGGTCATTTCTGAAAACGTGTAAAATGACATCAACAAATATTGTTTGGCATCAGCAGGTGGACAACGGCCTGAACAACTTTTGTATATGTCATTTTTTCACTTACGGGAAAATGGGGTTTGACCTAGACCTGTGACCTCAAGAGGTCATGAGAGAAAAAAATATTTAAGGTAAAAGTTACTCAGATTAGCATCCTGAAAAACTTTTGTATATGTCATTTTATCGGTCACACACTAACATAAAATTGTTTTGTACTTAGAAAAATGGGGAACCTAATGTTAAAAAACTGAAATTTTCACGTCCCCCTTAGGTCGAATCCAATCAATTTTGACCTCACGTGGTCATCACAGAGACAAATGTCATTAGCAAAAGTTGGTCAATGAAACATTCTAAGTAACATTTGTAGAGGTCATTTGGTTGCTCAAGATAGATTGCTATATCGATACAAGAAATTTTTCAAAGTACATGACCCAAGACGTAGTGACCACTTAAGGTCACCGGAGAGAAAAATTTTACTAAGAAAAGTTGTTCAACTACTTATGCCAAACACCATTTGTACAGGTCATTTTACACGTTTTCAGAAATGACCTGACCTTTGATCTCCAGAGGTCACCACAGAGAAAAATGTCATTAGGAAAAGCTGGTCACCGAATCATTCCAAGCAACATTTGTAGAGGTCATTTGGTCGCTCAAGAGAGACGCATAACACGGTTCTGTTTTCAAGTTTTTTCTTTTTGCGGCCCCTTTGGTTAAATCTAATCCAGGCATGCATAGATGTTAACGGCATACAAGTGCCAAAGTCAAAAAAAAAAATTGATCAGTCAACATAATTATTATTACTGTCGCATTTTTTATTATTGAATGTAGTTTGTTAGATGTTCCGTCATAATTAATTACTTTATTGGCAGCACCTACTGCCCTGAGTTGTGAAACGCTAACATTATTTGGGAATTATTATGAAATTATAAAATTTACAAATTCTAATATAATTAATACAAATAAAATTCTATAAACAAATTCTTGCAACAATTTCATCATAAAATTAATAGTGTATGCCAACTTACACAACCTATGTGTGTCTGCTACCCTATTCCGTTTTTGGTGAAAGGCAGAGAAAATTAGTATCCGTTTTTTGTAAATATGCTGTAGTAAGTACTAACATTTCGTATCCTTTGTTCATCGGAATTAACATTTTATGAGAATGTTTCATGGAAGAGGAAACGAAGGAATTCTTACTACAGAATACGTACCATTAACATGTACGACATCCGAATGTGTTGTGGTCGGAAAATATAACACCCGGCTAGTCTGCAGTAGTTCTTCACAGTAAATTCAACCTATAAAAAGGTTGAGATATTATTAGTTTGCCAGATTATGATTTGAAGTGTTTTAGTGGCCAATGAGTTTAAGGAAACAAATTTGAACAAAAATATGAAATTTTTAAAACAGAATTGAAAATATTAAATAAATAAAATATGAAGTTTTTAAAACAGAATTCAAAATATTAAATTTATAAATAAAAAATGAACCTGTTTCGAGTTTATGGTCGTCCATAGTTATAGCTCAAGTCATTTCAAATGTTATACAGCGTGAGTAATAGTTTTTTTTACATTTGAAGTATGATTGTAAACTTACGTCGTTTTTCGATTATACAGTTAGGATATACTTTTTCAGTCTGCTATAACAAGGTTAGTAAAAATCATATGTGACATCATTTTACTGTATTACTAAACCTTAGTTAGTAAAGCATAGTAACTCGTACAATACTGTCTTGTCAGTCAACCATACCGCTCTTGATGTAGCATAAAACCGACTAAAAATAATTAGTCCAACTTGAATACAAACAAAAATAGAAATTGACAAATTAAATGATGAATAGATAGAACAATTGCTCATGGGACTTGATTTATTAAGAATTAAAGTTTGGGTAATTTTATAAAAGGAATAAATGGTTAGGTGTCGTATGAGTTATTCTTTCTCTAATCAGTTTCATTCCCTAAGTTAAGAATCAGATTTTTTTCTTGACTTCGCGTTCTTGTGTCCTGTACTACTGCGTGCATGTACATGCATGTACAGGTGGAGCTAAGATGAAAGGGGAATGAAGGTACTAAAAACAAATTACTCACTTTGTAGGAACCAATCTGCATTTACTAATTCTCTAATAGGCGTTGCTTTGATAGAAAATAGTGCTCAAAACTAGCTTATCGACCATTTAATTATTGTGTATAGTGAAGAAAAATTTGGTTTGAAGAGAAACACTTTTGTGTCAATGGAAAACAACCAAAAACAAGTTTCAGAACGTATAAGATTAAGGTTATAGACTTTCATAGTTTGGCAAACATACAGTTCTTAGATACAGTTTCACAAGTTTCCGCTTCATACTTCCCCCGGTATATCCGATAGAAATTATCACCACTTTTCATCATACTCCTTCCTTCCTCACATTTCTTTTTGGTTGGGTCTTTAGACCCTGGTTCAAGAGTATTTACTCTTTCCCAGAAGAATATTTTCCATTTTATAAATCTTTTTAGACTTTGGGTTTATTTGATGTGAAGGTTTCTTAAAGAACTTCAACTTTCCGTGAAATGGCACTATGGTCTCTGATCGAAATAGGCTTAACATTTATTGATATTTGGCTGTTACAGTTGAATTTGTAAAATTTAGAACTTTTTAGGTATTATTCTGCATTTATGTACAAAGTTTCTACGACATGTATCGAATCTATTAATTCACATAATGTTAGCGTTCGTTAGTTCAGGAGGTTTCAGGTGAATTTTGACTAGGTAAGTACCATGCAAATCTTTTCTCTAAGTGTGGTTTTCTATATACCTATAGATGCAATATGAGTTAACAGAAATTATTGTCTCAAGTTTTCTGTTTTTCTCATCCTTGGGCCGGATAGGGAAGAATTCCCTCTCACGCCATCCCACAAACAAAACCGCCCTCTCAGTCCGTGGTTTTCAAAAGTCAAATTTTGTTGATTTGTTGAAATTTAAGTTTATTCTGTAGTTGGAAAGGTAATCTTAATATTGTAAATTGGAAAAATATTTCTTCTGATTAGTGTTCTGCTTCTTCACAGCAAAAGTGAATCAAAAGTTAAGGTAAAAGAAAGGGAAACACTAGTTAAAATTAATCGTTTTTGATTTTACAAAATTAGAATTACTTTTATAATTAATGAAATTAATTAAAGAAGGTGTAGATAAGGAGCTAAAGAAAGGACAGGTTAAGGCGAAGGATTTCAAGATTGTATTCGAGCCTTTGGTAAGCACGTAACTTTTTCTAAATTTTTTAACATTGAATCTGTGTTCTAAAAATATTTTATAGTTTTGTTAGGATTTCCATTCTCTCGTAAGAGGCAAAATGACTTTTACGAAAGTTACTGCAAATGGATAGGGGAGTAACTTTTCCCTTCGACATTTTTCTCTATGTTCATGCGTTTACGTCAAAGGTAATAGTTTCAACACAATTTTCGCATAAAATAAAAAAAAACGTGTGACCACAATCGGTGGCCATAGAGAAAAATGACATAGAAAAATTTTGAGATGGGAGATTCTAATGTTAAAAAAGTTAGAAAAATTCTTTGCATATCCAAAGCTCTAATCCTGACTCTCTAAAGAATGAGGGTCGACTCGAAGTCATGACTATGACTACTTGATTTTTGGGAGTATGGAAAACATTGAAAATCGAATAGGAGAATCTGAATTTTATCTTTTTTTTACTTATCGTTGGAAGTAGATGAGAAAACATGAATAATTAGTCCGCTATGCTCACTTGCGCTTATTGGTAAAGTCATGACTCCCAGTCATAAATTACTCCCAAACGCAAAGGTGATCAAATGATTCCCAACTTCCAAAAAGTTTTGGAGTCAGATTCATTAAGAAAACTATTATCCAGAAATTATTAAAGCATAGAAATATAATAACTTTATGCATAAATAATGTCCCCTACTGAATTCAAATTTTAAACTTTTCTATGCCCAACTACGCTGGGCTACCTAATGTCATAGATGGAAAAAAAAAATTAATTTAAACATTCGCGGCGAGTTGGAAGAAATTTGAAATATGAGACAAAAATTTCTGTTAACTCATATTGCATCTATAGGTATTAATCCCTCAGATCATTCTGTGGTAGAAATTTTTGGGCCATTCTCTGAAGCATTCTAAACGTAGTTACATATGCCTGATGTCACAGTAGAACTTCAAAGAATACATATAGTACGGTTGAGGCAAAGCCAATCGGATTGTCTACCTTTGCCTTTATCAATGTCTTCTTTGTAAGAATTAATTGCGGAGTCAAATTGTTATGTATCAGGTGGATTATGAATTGAAGGTAACTAACATATCTATGGTCTGCTTAACTATTATTTCAGTTACATTAAGGAGTAAACCCTTATCTGTAATTAAGAAGAAATTCCCTACCGTAACTGAAATATGCCGACAGGAGGAAAATTTTTTTTTGTGAAACAATGAGATATGAAAATTATTCCTTAAGTATGAGCTACTAAAGTTACATGAGCTCAGGAACACATTCAAAGCGAGTTGCAAAGATAACTGTATAATAACGTAAACAAAGCATCCTAGTAGAACAAATGAAGAGAAAAGTACAGGAGAACTAGATTTGTGCAGAGACAAAGCAAGGTATAATCCACATGTTGTAATTCCCATTCCCAGAAATAAGCTTCCGGCTACGACAATTTTCGATAATGAAACCATGAAATTCCCAAATATCTGATGAGAGCGGTAGAGCAATTGACATCTGTGAATCGACGTTTCATCCATTCTAGTTGTCCAACTATGCAAATCAACAAAATGTAATGATATTAAGTTCATAACGAAGCTAGTGGGTCAAACTATTTAAAAGACAAAATCGTCTTGATACATAAAGTCATCAACAAAGATTTTCGGTTATTTGGAATATATAGTGTGCATATACAGTACATAACATCATTTTCATAAACGCAAATAGCTGGAGAGAACATATAAAACAATTTTAAAAAGAAATGTAGAATTTTGTGAAAAGAAAAGTCTGGGACGGACTTGTTGGTTTGATACAATTTTGTGATACTGGGGTCCAATAGGATTGGTGGTTTTGGGTTTTGTTGGTGAGTGTCGGGTATTGAACTAGGAGAAATTAGAGAAAGGCAATGGGATGAAAGTTAGAGGCCAAGGGACTACAAAACTGACAGTGTTCAGACTAATAAACAGAAAAATTCAAAAACAAAAAAACTGGAAAAGATGAGTGGACGGCAAGAAAGCCAGAATAAGTTTGCGGCTCTGGTACTGCGAAGCGATTAGATGCTATGTCATAGAGAGAAACTCCAACTCAACAAAGAAAAGAACAAGAGTGAAGATAAAGGAGGATGGGGAAGGGATAGATGGGAGAGTCACCTTTTTTTCCGACAAAAGCGTTGTTCTTATGTCTAGTTTTAATTTTTTAAATCAATTCCGACTGCTTCTGACTTAGTTGCGTAAGCGAATTGAGCACGGCAACATGCGTTTATTGTTACGGTCTATTACTTCATTATGACATCGCAAAGTGTAAATTTAATTGCCGTTGTCGACCCATAAGTCAGTATGCTAGAATGCTACAACCCATAGCCACACTATTGTGACTAAACTTAACGTTACAATGACCGCATCATTTGGGTTAAATCGCGACCTCTTTGAGTGAACCTGGTTTGTTACTATTGTCTCCCTAAAGGCACCTAACACCAAACAACTTAGAACGTGCAGAAATTACGACTAAGTTGAGGGAGCGGACCAACCTTTTGTAAATGTATAATCTGTGGTGTATAACAGAAACGAGATGTAGACGACAAATTCTGGTTAATAAATGTGATCAGCATTAACCACACATGCTCTGCTTCTATTGTAATTAAATTTTTTCAAATTTTCATTTCTGTGTAATTTGAGTATGGTTTGTGCTTTTAAATTATGTATCGACTTACGCAATATACTTCAGCCATCGAGCTTTTGAGCGGAGCACCAACACTACTGTATACACAAGAAACATATCGTGCATCCAATAAGATAGAATTGACACTGATGTGGTAAATGAATAAACAATGGAGGCTAAGGCATTATGTTTGAAATATGGTATAGATTCGCCGGTATAGATGAAAATGCCGTAAGCAGGAGTCCAAACGACAATATCAACAACAATTGCCACAATAAATACAAGAGCAATCGATTCCATTCCATCCTTCTTCTCCAAGCTCAAACTATGCTCCCTTGCTAGATTCAAAAGCAAAATTCTTAGTTTACTAAACATATATGAATTCTTTAATTTTGTATCAATCAAGAAGATTCTAAGTGTCTACTTCAGTTTCCTTACCATGTGCTTCGTTTAATGAAAAATACTCATTGAGTATTTCTGCAAATGTGTCAGAATTTGAAAAAATATATAGTTCTACACAAGTTGAGAGTATTATAATTGGGAGAATGGAAAACACAAGCGCAATATCCTTTATCGAAATATTTTCGCCATGGAAAATGTGGTATCTCACATTTAAAAGGACGTAGATTAAGCTGAGTAACGTTCTAGCATACGTAAATATCATAAAATATTTTTCGTCATTGTTGACGTAGGTTTCCAAGCGTCTAGTTGAATTCGATGAAAAAGGAAGAATTTTCAGTAAATTGCCAAATTTTATAAAACCGAACAAGGATTTCAAAGATTGATCTGATATCATTTTGTTTATTCACCGATCCACTCTACAAAGGTTACTTGAAAAATCGGTATTGAAGTAAAACAATATTGTTCAAACTATATCCAACATATAAAGGTAGATCTTTTAGAACAAATAGCTTAGCTGTTTGAAGCTAGAAAATCAAAGGTAGTGTAGAAAATGTCATGGAAAAGAATACATACTCTCTGACTCCCTAATATCGAAAAAAGATTGCTTGAACGTAAATCCACCTAAATGTAACGTTTTACGACGTAACTGCTGCTTAAGAAAACTAAAAACTGTTTTTCAAAAAATCTTCGCTTTGTATATAGCCTTTCCTTGCTTGTGCAACTCACTAGCTGCATGAAATTCATATGTTTAAATTATTTTGGGGACGACTGAGAGAACTTAACCAAGACTCGAGAATGGAAAATTTGGAATAAAATTTTTAAAATTTGCAAAAATTTAGGATACAATAAAATTCTTCTTCACAACACATTTCAACAAGGCTTTCATGAGTATTTGAAATTGAAACTTTTCCGTGAAATGTTTCAACTTAGAATGGTTTTAAAACAAAAGTTTTCTGGTGTAAGTATGATATAATTCTAATTGAATTCGCTTAGCCCCTCAGCAATCAACGTCTGTTTGACTCCTAACACAGCAAGAAATAAAAGTTTCAATAAAAACAAAAGGAAAAGGGAAGAGTAAAACATAAGTGATTACAGTGGACCTCGCCTATTATGGCCCCGGATGTAATGGAACCACGGTTATAATGAACCTGAACCGCCGGTCCCTGCCTAAAAATAACGAAATTAATATTAAAAACCTCGGTCATAATGAACTCGGTTAAAATGGACACTCGGGTGTAATGAACCATATCTTGCGGTCTAGCCCTTCATTTCACCATCGTGAGAGATGAATCAGACCCTATTATGTTGAAAAAGTTATGCCAATTTAATAAAATGCGTTGTGAATGAATGAAGAATTGAAGTTTGAATCACTGCACAACGTTTTTCCTATTATTCCGTGGCGCAGTGGACAAAATAAGACTTGTCAAATTTTAATTATCTACTATTCTTTATCCACTGTTACAGCATCTCTAAATCGTGAATAAATCATTGCAGAATTCTGAAGATATTCCACACAGTTTTATCTACATTTTTTTCTGTTCAAGTAAGTTCTTGGTTTATTTGGATTGTGAGGCTGCAGTATCTAGAAAAAGAAATTAATTAAACTAAAAAAAGCCAAAACATCGGATGTCATGAACATAACTTTAAATTTTATATTTGTTCATTATTCAGCTATAATAAACATCGGGTGTTATGAACCGAATTTCCTGGTCCCTAAAGCTTCATTATAGGCGTGGTCCACTGTATTTGTGAAAGTGGTACAAATAGATTTTATAGACGTTGGCCAATATATTCAAAGTTTGAAACGTTTTAGCAATTATGAATAAGTACTAAGATTAAGAGTAATGATGCGTAGCTCTAGAAGCTTTAAACAATTTACTTCAGCTTCTGAAATATTAATTTTACTTTCTTTAAGACAATTTTAGTTTTAATTTCTGCAGAATTACCCCCTGTTTTGGATAGTAGAGTGGATTAATATTGGAATTATTAAGTAACATAATTTTTTTAGTTGATTACTCATATAAATATAATGAAAGTCGAATTTAGGGTTATGCCAATGCTAAAACTTGAATTATTTTTCTTAAAAAAAACAATTTCATACATCTGATTGATTAGTCTCCACATAAAGAACGCACCAAATCACCAACTCCTTCAAGTTACTTATGCTGGGTTTGCGGAAATACGCCTTAATTTCACAATAAGGATCACGGGTTTAATTTCTGATCTGGAATGCTTTCAAAAAACTTTTCCTTTAGATGAGTCGTAGAATAAATACTTCGTCTAGTGACCACAAACTGTATATCCTTCTACAGCGTTAAATAACTGATTAGCGAAGTAAACCCGATTAGTATTTTATAAGCACTTTTTTACAAATATTTTAATATAAAAGCGGCTATTAGACAAAGTAATTAGTTTATCGTCCGATTAACAGAATTTCATGACGATTATAGCAATGAGTTTTAACGATTTTGGCGTCAGCGTATGTATAAATTTTTACCAAGATATTTATTTTAGTTAAAAGATACTTGTCAACACTTGTCCCAATTTTAGTAAACATTTAGCAAAATTGTTGCCTTTGTAAGCACTTACCATGAAGTCTCAAACCGGGATCACACCCTCTCAGTCGTCAGTCCTCTCTGTCTTCGATCCTTTTTTGGTGATTTGTTTTGGATTGTTTTTATGGATTTGAGCCAACGGGATCGGATCAAAGGGTCACCGGACCCTCGTCTATTCTGTAAGGTGATCCCTTGACCTCTGGTTTACTCCCATTCCTCAATTTTCCCTTAATTTAATTAATTGTCCTATTATTTCCAAAATACCCAACCAATTCCCATCCCAAAAGCCGTCACTTTCCCGACCCCAAGGACAGCATTTAGCTAGTTCATGCTATTCAGTATCTGAATTCGATTTTTTTATACTTCCTGTACTGTTGAAAATTTTTTCCCTACCTGCCAAAAAGTTTGATACAAATGTCCGAGTGTTAAACCACCTCACGAACTCCTGATGCCATCCATCTCACAATAAATGATTCATATCGTACTCATAATTTCACTTCCTCATTCTTCAAGTGAATGCTGAAATGCCTTTAGTGCTACATTACCTTCACTCATCCATATTAGATAACGTTAAAGTCTTTTTTGAATAACTGACATCAATTTTTCAAAATGAATGAATTTTTTACACAAACTCAGCTAATAGGATGGAAGTTACTGATAAAAAAATATTTATTTGCAGAATTTATGAGAACAAAAAATATTGGGGGAGCATAATTCCAATGGGTAGCTATAAACAACATCTAGCTATTGGATTAGCCAAATTTTTTCACTTTTATAGCAAATTTATTATAAGCGCCTTAAGCTGCAGTTCAAAACTCATGAATGGCGACATTGTCTATTCGCTAACATTTAGTCATCTCTCCCAAATACAGCCTGAGTAACATTTTTTAGTTCTCTCTTTCTCTATTTTTACCTTAGCAACTCCAATCTATGAGGTTGCTTGCAGTAAACTTGTATTTTTAGGGTAGAAAATTCTGTAATAGCGAGAGGTGTTTAGTTGAGAGATTAAACTTAAAGTCGAGGAATTGGGTATGATCACTTCGCATCTACTCCACCTCATTCAACAGAGAACCTGTAACCCCTTCCGCTCTGCTTTGCACTAGCCCAATGTCTAATAAAAACAGATATTTAATAAAAAGTTTGTGACGATAGGCAATTTTGTAATTCTGATAAATTGGTGAATTAAGAGAAAAAGACAATTCGAGGAATGGGGTATGACCACTAGGATCTATTCCACCTCACTCAATAGAGAACCTGCCGATTCCTCTCTGCTTCTCTACTTTGTTACACTCTTCTAAATTGCTAATTTCCTATTTCAATCTAAATCATGCCCAATCGTATCGTTTGGTTATTTCTTCCCACATTCTGCCGTCACACAGTCGGCGGAATCATTGAAAAAATTGGCCAAAATTCCAATTTTTGAAAGCAGGAATTTTGAGTTTTGTGAATCTAGACTTGTTTCATAGACCGACGAGGACCTTTCCCCAATTTTTTTAGAATTGGTTCAGTAATTACCGAATAATTTAAATTCGAAATATTAATTTTCTACATAAAAATTTATCGAAAAATATGAAACCTAAAGATAACCGCGGAAAATTACTAAGTTCGTAGTTGCAAAAACACTAATTTAAAATTCTACGGAGTCCCTCACACTAGAAAACAGTTGCAAATCCTTTTATAGTTGATGAAAAAATTAATGCTTGGTAACTCAAAGAATTGAAACCCTAGGGCTCAGCTTATTTTCTAACTTTAGTCACAACAGGTCGCTAATGTTCTTTCGAATATTGAACTCCACACCATTTCTAGCTTACATTTTCCAGTCATAAATAGACACCCAGCCGTAATAGTTCCAATTGCATTCTGATTGTCCCTGGTAAAGAAACTACTGGGTCTGAGCCTTTCCTTCATTTTTTGCTAAGTATAAGTCCCTTTACGATCTAAGTCACCGCCCATGAATATCTCACAAATGTGCACTGATTCTAATTATTTTGTAAAACACTTATGACTAATAGTTTCGCAAAAATTTAAGAATCATAACAAAACAAAATTTATACTAATTCTTTTTGCCGTATGCCTTCATTTTCATTGGTAACTACTACTACCTTGTACTAGCAAACTTTGTCCCATAATTTGCTGTTTTAATAAATTCCAACATTCATTGATGGCCAACGTCAAATAAAGTTATTGATTGACAAATTCCAACAAAAAAAAATTTTTATTTAGCAAAATTTTGCGTACAGAATATTCAATTTTCATAAAAAATTCTATTTTCATCTAAAAATGTTAAATAAATTTCTGTCATCAACATATTTCATATCATTTGTGAGAATATAAACAATACTAGGCTTGTATAATTAAAATCGGGCTAACAACATTCCATTTCTTAGAACGTGTAACACGCAGATGGCATCGGAAATTTCTTAACCCTTCTACGAACACACTGTCCGTGGTCAAAAATGATTCAAATCAGCGTTGCAGTAGAAAATATGCTTAATCGTACCTATGTTTAGTATGGTTATGCTGAAGTAAGTTAAATATTTTGTTTGATGTTTTTGGCCAAATTTTTCTGTGATTCCACCTACTGTGCGTCATGTGAAAGCGAGTTTTATCAAAAACTATGTCCTATGAATACTTTCTCCAAGCCATACAGGTTTCATTTTGCAGAGAGCAGGCAGTAAGTTATTTTTTTTGGCAAAAGCCAAGGCATATTTACAAATTTCCAGTGTACGAGACAATGCTATTATAGCTCTAGCTAAATTTCGATACTTATTGTTCGTCAAATTACTACAGTAACCACCATTGAAGGTTGATTACAAATTACTAAATTTGCCTGAAGCTGAGAAATTACATATTTTCAGGTAGAATATCCGAAGCATAGTCTGAAACAATAAAAATGCAGAATTTGGACGATTCATGAGGTGGTTTTTAATCTTATTTTTAAGTCATATCCCCAATTATCACCAAACTAGCCGACTCTCGCTTGTTACTTTCATCTTTTAAGCAAATGTATTAGCTCGCAAAGTTGTTTAAACCTAATTTGCTAGAAACCTGGAATGCAATATTCTCATCTTTGAAAGCAGCAGCATCCCAGCAAGATAGCCGGTTCCGCTTCACTTGTAACAAAACACAATGTGAATAAAACACCGATTTAATTTTAGGTTCTTTTCATCAACAGTAAAACCATAACAAGCCAAAATTCTCGATTTTACATCTAACTTAATCCAGCACTGGGAAAACATTTCTTCACTATCACTCAACACCTTTCTCTTCTTTCTCATAGAAGCGAGTGGATCTTTACAAGTTTCCGTGTAATCTTGTATTTACTTTGATTTAAATTTTTGAATAATGTGTAAAAGTATCCGTATAATTCAATCGATTCGTCTGGAGGTAGGATCGGGTATTTTGACTTTGTTTCAAAACAACCAATTAAATCAATTCTTTGTCAATCCAGTTTGACAATTATTTATAGCGACGTTGGAGCAGTGGTGACAAAATACAGTTGTTTTTGATATTCAGAAAAAAATTGTTCTTCTTTCTTTTGTTGATTGTAATTCCACAGCTATGATATTGAAAGCGGCTGTGCAATGTCTTGGATACGAGATGCTTAGATTTTCAATTTATTTTTTAGATAATTAAATGCATTAGCCAGCTTGATTTCCGCAATATGCCACAAGCAACATTTTGGTAAGATTAATTTCCTTCCTTTGTGGGTTTTAACACAATATAACATTTCTAGAAAACTTGGTTTATCATTCAACGATGTGCTTCGTGAATACCCTAGTGGAATCAATTTCTATAATCAATCAAAAGAATTGAATCTAGCATAACTAGCCAAAACGAAAACCCTGCAAAAATTAGTAGTCACAAACTCCAGCATACCTGAATAAAATTGAATCTAAAGAACCAAAGAAAATGAAAATAGATAAAATCCCACAAAATTAACCGGACTAAATGTATCAAATAATTAAGCAAAACCGAGCAAAAAGATTTAAAATTATCACAACCAAAGAATGTTGCATCTACCCTTACAAAAAATACAACTCTAAACAAAAAGTTATCATAACAAATGACCTTGTGGTATACTACAAAAAGTTAAACAAACACAAAGGAATGGATTCTTCCAACTAGATATTTCATGGGAAATAACTGTCCAATAAAAGAATTGTCGAAGGGGGAGTTTATAATTGGAAGTGGTTAGATAGTGTATGAGTAGAAGTTTTAAGGGAGGAGTATTATGTAAACGAAATATTATGTAATTCAAAATAAACAAGTTAATCACATACAAGATAACTATTTCACGCTCTAGAATGTTCTCTATGTGTGAATTGCTGCCGGCACGGCTGCCGTGCTCAAATCTATATTTCTTATATTTCAAGACGTTATTATAACTATTAAGATATCTGTCACAGCTGGCGACTTCACCGTGTTGAAAAAATTTTTTATTTATTTCAAATTTAACGTATTGGCATTGTGTCGGCATTATGTTTCAGTATTCAGAAGATATCCTTAAAAGTCTAACGATTTTGCATATGTTAGTCGAATCGTGAACGCAATGTGCTAAAGTTTATTTATGTGAATCCGTGTAGGAAAGAAGCATAAGACAAAACAGTTATTACAAAATCACTAAAAAATTTCAACCATATGAAGTGATTTACGAATGATCGGAGTAGGTAATTTTTTAGATTAAAAAAAAAAAAAACCTGAAAACTTGAGTAATAAAAGTACACAAAATTTTAAAAATTGACAACCAGGAGCAGTTTGACATTAAAATGATGATGCATTCTAACGGTTGTTAACACTCATAGTGATATGTCTGATTTCAATGAGATTTGATACTTCGCAATTACAGTCGTTCTAGTTTAATGTCACTACCCCTTATTGGCACACTTTCTTTTCTGTCAACCAATTGAATATCCCGCGGCTAAATTCCGCTCTCTCATGTAGTAAGTAGTATGTCTATTGTTACACCGTCTTTAGTCAACCTCCGCCGTTTGTCACCACATTTGAACAGCACGCATAACGACACTTTAATTGAAATTTTTGGTTCTCAGGGGTAGGACATAAACTCATGTTTGTTTAAATAGTCTGAATTAGAGACCCTAAGATGAACGGTTTCATTAACCTATTTATTGCGTTCTAAATTTTTTTAAAAGACTTACAAGTAGTGACGGACATTTTCCAACCGCGAGTATGCCAACCTCAGATGGGCACATAGCTAGTTTTGAGAAACTTAGTAATTGGATGTTAAGCAACACTGAAATTGAAGAAGTTTGCTAACAAGCATACGGGACAGCTATGGCTCTGTTTTTCTTTTGGTCTGATCTCAAGGGAGGAATCATGTGGTCGCCATACTCAGAAGTTTCTATATAGTTCCTTAAAAGCTGTTTGCTTTAATTAATGACGAGGATTTCTTTTGAAGTCTAAAATGGTGATAACTTATGTAATGTAAGAAATTGAGCAGACAGATAAAGCTTCAACATTTTCTAGAGTAAAATTTAATAAAATATTGAGTCATTCCTACTCTGCAGACCTGTCACATAGTTTCTTCTATTCCCAGATGTCTTTCAGATGACTTATCAAAGGAATACGAAATAAAAGAAAACCTGGTTTCTTTCTCTAATGATGCTCGAAGTGAGTGGAGGTGCTGTCTAGAGAAAGTTAGTTGTTCCTCTCTTTTATGAAAGAGTAGAAATTGGATTTAAGTGAAGAAGCCTTTCTCTCTCAAGGGAAGCAGTCTCATTTTTACTTACTACTTTAGAGATAAGTACAGTGTGACTACAAATTTTAAAAGCTTTGGGAAGCTTTCATGAGACTTGTGGTCCCATGGTCTTTTCTGAAGAAAACAGTACCTATGTACAGAGCGCTCAATATAAACCACGCCAAAAAAGATGCTCTTCACTATTGCTATACTCTTTGGCACTATTGCTAGTAACTTTTAGCTATTTTTTGACCGGATACATTTTGAGTGGTTTGCACCATATTTATTAGAGTGAATGAAGTTTTTATAAATTTCTAGCACGGGGAAGCTATTAAATTTGACAAAAATTGCACAGCAAGTGAGTCAAGTACTTTGAAATAAAATTCCAAACAAATTTTCGTTCTGGAGTATTTGGAAGTGTAGAAATCTGTGGAGAAAGTAAAATACCAAATCATAACATATTTTCTAATATTAGGCTCAATCAAATGTATTAGTAAATTAATTAATTTCACAACATACTACCTTGTTGATTCTATTTTTCTATTCAAGTTTTTTGCAAAGTTTTATTAACTTTCTTCCAATCCATTTCCAATTCAGTTTTGAGCAAATTCGACATGCTGTATTGGTTCCCAATAATGAACATTTGTAGGAACTAGCCTCCCAGACATTGTAAATATGTTTCAGATTTACAAATAAAGTAAGTTGTACATGGCTTCAAAAAATGAAACCCAAAATAAATGTTTTATCTAACTCCAAGACGCAGTTCACGCAAAATATGCAATGAATCGTATATTTTGAGAACAATGAAAGTGGATTCTGAATTTCTTATATGAAATTATATTGCTGGTATGATTTCAGTCGATATTCAACACTGGAATTTCTGACATCTCGGCTAGATAATTGCAAATGAAATTAAACCACAAACCGAAGAGATTATCTTTGGGTCAGAAGAAGTATGTTTATGCAATAATTGGTGAAATGTGATAAAAAGTAATAATATTCTACTGGCCAACATGTTTTTTTTTGCTATTATGCTTCTATAATAATAAGTTATCTCGCCACTCATCGTATAATATTACTTTCTCCTGCCCAGGATAATCTCTTCGGTTGTAGATTAGGGTTCATTTGTAATTATTTTTCAGTTCTCATAAATTCTACTGTCGAAGTTTGACTAAAAACATATTATTATCAGTATATCTTTACATCAGAAGTTAAGAATTTATCTTGATTGTTGCAAATTTTTTTGATCTATTGTATTTTTGATGTAAAATGTACCGCTTCGGAGTTGAAGATATCATCTCATTTGAATTTCATTTTTGAATACATGTACAAATTACTTCATTTGTAAAACCTTAATCATACTAAGAATGTCTGGAATACTAGTTTCAGCGAATGTTTGCTGCTTGGAACCACACTTGATTAACTCAAAACTTAATTAAAAAAGTATTGGGAGAAAGTTGATACAAAAGTTTGCAAAATTTTTTTTTCAATATTCAATCTCAAAACCAATGTTTCAAGTATCTTTAGTATCTTTCAAATAAAACTAACAGAGTGCGATTCTACAGAATTGATTAATTTATAGATCATCCCAGATCTCTTTACTTTCAATACTCGCACAAATTTTTTTAGAATCTTTTTTCAAACTATTTAGTAGACCAATTGTGAAAATTTCGTTCAAATTCATAAATTCATAAATTTATAAAAACTTTGAATATAATAAATATAAAAAGCTTATAATTGAACGTCAACCAACATTTTCACTGGAGTTTATTCGAGGAAATGTATTACCAGTTGCAGAAATACCATCAAAATTTAGTAGAACAAAGTAAAAAAATCAATGCTCTAAGATCAATTGAGAAAAATGATCTTTCAAATTGAAATTCTTGAATCTTATTTTGAAACAATCTACTAAGAGATGGGCATTTCAAAAGAACATAGAACAAATTTCAATTCTCAAATACCATAACTTCAAACATTGATGGCAGAAAATTGATTTTTTAACTTCGTATCTTACTTTTCAATGCCCCTTCTGTATAGTGTTTCACTAGAAAAATTAAAACTAACAACTTTTCATTCAAAAAATTAGCTGCATTCTCCAACAAAAGTGATGGAACAATAGTCTCTTACCTATGATTTGTGGTCGGACTGTATGTGTGTCAGAAACCTCCTGAGAAATAATTAAGCAACTCCACAACCCAAATGGGAATTTCATGGATTCAGAGCAAGGATCAGTAGAATATAAATTTTTACAACTTCTTCCCTCATTATCTCCTTTTATATAAACTTTCCAACACAAAACAAAATCTTAGCTCAATCACGAGAGAAAAACTCAACATACTACTCGTCTGGCGAAAGGGACGGGGTAATAGAAGTTTACTACTAAACATTACTCATACTGTGTTAATGAGAAAAATAATAATAAAATTTTTATTGAAATGCGTAAACTCTGGTTTAGACATTTAGCATTTCACTGTAGTATTAGTCTCTTGTGGCATAAAAATGCATGTTCTTGGCTTTTGGTTTTATACAATCCCAATACGCAATTTTCTATTCAACAAAATTCTGGTATTTGAGATAATTTTTTTTCATTATAGTTTTCATTTAAAAGAGTAGTTTAGTATGAAAACAATATAAAGAAAAGTTCAGAGGAGGGATTTATAAAAATTGCAACGGTAAGAAAGACTACATTTGTTCCAGTCAAAGAGTCATTCAAATTCAAATTATTTGTCAATGAAAAAAGCAGCATATGCGGTTTTGCGTTTGAATTAGTTTTTACACTTCTGTCCTTACTTTTGAAAGCCCGCATTAACAAGACGAGAAGAAAACACAATGCGGCTGGGAGTCGATCTAAAGAAAAAAGATGTGCAAAAAAATTTAGCTTATTACTTTGAATTTTCTTAAGTTTCATGACGAATGGTTGACTCTCTTTTTTGGGACTTCTGTAAACAGCATGATAAATATAATTTAAAAAAAATGCTAGAGACTCAGGTTGCTTAGATCCAGTGAGAAATTAGACACAGTAGTAGGCTGGTGGGATTGTGTTTGCATTACGGTATTCAATGATTAATTCACATATTAACGAATCATGGAATCACGGTGTATACATCTACTCACAAAAATCATGGGAATTTATTATCGAAATTGCGTGATTTTCTTGATTAATATTTGCCAACTAAATCTATTGGTTCGACAACATAGATATTTCCACATCAGCACAAAGAATATTTTACATGCTTAAATTTTGCCATGCTTTTGAAATGCTCACGCCTTTTTATCTGCCTTATTTCCGATTTTGGAGAAAATGTTCACATCACACTTATTTAATCTTAGCAAATAATTATCTGTATTCATAATTAAGGTAGATAATTGTAAGTTATAATTCGACATCCATGAGCAAAAACATATCGCTTAAACTATGTATTTGAACAAACTAACCTGCACAAAGTCACCTATTAAATAGTACACTAATATCTTGAGTTTATTTTCCGTTTGTTACACGAGCAAAATTTGCTTAAGTTTTGATAGACATCGTTGAAGCTTATTATGCGACTACGCTCATTATTCCTGTGAGATTTATCTTATTACAAAATAGAATGAATTTTAACAACTGAATGCAAATACAAAGTTGCTTATGAATCACAGAAAATCACAAAAAATAATGTCACTAACGTGCCTCATTTCTATTCAATCACGAAAATTACATGATTGAAAAGTGGGTAGTGATTAGATGAACTAGTTCGAATCCTCATATGAGGTGACAGTGGTTCGATCACTTTCGCTTTACATGCATCATACCCGAAATTCGATGGAGCTAGTCGAAATCACAGGTTTGCGTTTTGAGTTGGCCCAACATTGGAAATGGGAAATATTAAGTGTAGTCCGTACACGTACCCGTACCCTACTTGTACAGATATGGGTATGAGCTGAAGCTAATTATACCTAGAAGGTACGGATATGCATATGTACGTGGGGAAAATGTATGGCCACGGCTTTGAGCGGTTGTAATATTTTACGAGAAGTTATGACTGTAGTAGGGATACGAAGCCCAGATGTACGCCGTACCTCTGTGGTTCCCCGTAAATGTATGTGTACGGCTGTGAGCCAAAGCTAATTTTTCCGAGTAGGTGCGGGTACGAGTATGAGCGACCCCTTTATTTTTCCAGAATGTACGTATACAGAGACTACAATCTGCTTTTTTTTAACAAAGTACAGGCACAGATGTTTGCCATATCTCAAAACGTACACCTGAGGTCGAAGGTCATCTAAATCCATTAATCAACCAATTTATTTGACATTGGTTACCTCCTTATCAATAAAGAGAATTATGCGCGTGTGAGAATGATAAATTGAATTATAAAAACTGTGTGGGTTAAAATTAGTCAGCAAGGGGCAAAATGTTAGAAGTTAAAAGTGATAAATAAGCCCCGGATTTTGATATGTTTTCATGTTTTTCTTGCTTAATCTGATTCATCTCAAACTTCGGATTTTTAGTTTGATCATTCTGACCAGAATTCTAGAGTTTGATGATACATATTTTTTTTTTTTTTTTTTTTTTTACATATTTTTGGCTTTTAGCACATATTTACATATTATTGATTTATTGCATATATTCCACATAAATATTCCTATCATAACAAATAACTTTCATGATTTTGACGATGTTAGGACATAATTCAAAAATTTCAGCAAGGGACTAACGTCACAACTATATGAGCAACTCAGAAATTGGATAGCGTCTTCCTAAATCGGTCCAACAAAATCTATGCGATGTGAATAGGTTGAAATTCTGAATACGATATTCATAATTCAGTCTAGTAGTCCACGAAGCTTTATTAGACTAGTAAGAAATTACTTTTGACCTGTGGCCCTTACCAGGAAACGTCTACGTCTAATAGTTTCCTCTATTTATTTTTTTGAGGCAAAGTGTTTCATTGGGAAAATCCTTTTTTTTACAAAAGAACGTTGAAAAGTAGGCAAAAATTCTAAAATTTAAGCAATTTGTCGAATATAATTCTTAATCTGTGGAGGCTTCCTGTATTGTAGGAAACATCATTCTCGAGAGGTAATTTCCGTATTTTGTTTAGTGTTTTGAACTGTGTTTTGCTAGACAAGATGAAACAAATATGTTCTGTAGTAAATGATGACACTTTTGACAAAAAAAATTTTTTGTGCCAAAAATTCAAAATTTACATACATATTTTGACACATATTTTAAGAATTTGGGTACATATTTATGTACATAAATCGGCATTTTTTAAAGACATAAAATTCGGACCTTAGTGATAAGGTGATGTGAAAATTTGATTTAAGATGACTTCGGTGACATACTTCTATTAGTTGAAGTTTATCCTGAAGGATATATAAACGAGAAGGATATGCGGCCATAAAATATTTTAGTGTATGGATTCCAACATTTCAAAGTAGATGAGACAGCAAATTATTAGTACAATAGATACTATTAACTTGTTTGTTCACAATTTCGATTTGCAGTGGACATAATGAACACAAATAGTAGGTATTATAAGGAATTGAAAAAAAGTTTTGTAGCATTATCAAGAGTAAATAATTCTGACTTGTAAGTCGCTTTTCTGAAAACTTTTTTTCACTTTTAGAATTATTTATTTATTGGGTCTAAGGTCAAAACAAGGATGGAATTTTAGAAATATCATAAAAGTTCTAGTAGTATCCGGAATTCTATTAGCGTTGTGGTGTAAGAGTGATACTGTGTGGATTTCAAGAGTAGACACTAATTCTTGATTCCAAAAATCAAACGAGAGAGAAATTGCCTTTACGTTTCGCTTTCAGTTCAAATTCTTCATTTGATGATTTATCGATTAGCTTCGTATTAGAAAAGAAACTGCTAAAAATCATAAACGAAACGATAGTTGCTAAGTGTATTGATTGATGTTGTAATTTTATTTCATAATGATCACTTTAGATACGCGGATTCATAGTAAAGTAGAAATTTTAAAGACTTAAAGAAGAACTGATGATTAGATTATTCGATTTTTTTTCGGATTAAGATGGTAATAATTCTTTCTCAAGAATTAGGACGAGCACCATTGGTTTAAATAACTATTAATCCGGAGTGAAACTGAATTGAGATTATTTATCTAACCGTATTGGAGTAAGTAATAAGAATGATGGGCTCTCATTAATTCCGTAAATAATTTTATAGTTTCAACTTTAAATGAAAACTGTATAAACATATATACAGTTATATTTTCATTATATACAGAGTGTTATTTAAGTAAGTCTGGTTGCTAGAGCATAAGAGTGACATAGCGTGGGTCAGTGGTGCTGCCATCAAGCACATTACTTCAGAACTTAAATTTTCTCACAGCATTTGCTCGGCTCACAAATCTAACGGTTACTGGTTTTCTCATAATAAGTTAAAAAAAAAAAAAATTGGAGGACAGAATCAAGTAAGAATTAGAAATAAATATTACAAGTTATATCAAATAAATAATTTTCAAAAAAACAAAAAACGTATAATTTGAATTTGCTAAGTAAAGAATAAGTGTGTATATTTAAACTTGAGATTCTAGTGTCCGCCGGCGCATACTTCTAAACTTCTTAGCCTCGTTGGAATTTTTTGAAGTTTGAATGGAGAAAGTAATTTGTTCTATATAAATAACTCACTGTATATACTTCTACGAAATATAAATATTAATAATAGTTTAACATATAGTTTAATTTTTCCTAATAATATTACATATAGCCGTTGAATAATAAAATAAGTATTATAAGTTTCTTATACTTAAGTATAAAGGTAATTTTGTTGAAGGTTTCACTCGGTTGTGATTTTATACATTACTTTATTTACAAGTTGGTGAATAATAATATAGCTCAGAAGTGAATCGAATTTGATTTATTTTTGATTTAAAGGGAATTATCACTAATTTTGTTTAAGTCATAAAATTATTTGAATAAAATTTGGGTATTCTTAATATTAGTTTATTTTGCGACATTTGCGGTCTTAGTTTAAGAATGTAATTGAATAAAATAGTTGATTTTGAAATCCTGCCTTCTTCCCGTTTCGATTTTGCTTTGGGATTATGGCCTTCTTTATCGTTTGGTTTCTTTCCAGCCTTGAAACGAAACAAAACGACTCATTGGCGTCACTATCCAAGGATATGCGGGTTTAAAATATAATACTGGACACAATATTAATGAAAATGGAGAGCAGGATATTCTTTTTTGACAAGAAATTTTTACAGATTTTCCATCAAAGATACGCAGGAGCAATGTTTCTACATTATATATTCTGAATGCCGAATTTTGTTGGATAACTCAATAAGAAGGTTTTGAATAACTCAAGTGTTGGTTCAATTCTCCACCATCCATTAAGAATTTCTATATTCAATTGAAATGCTTCTAACTGTAATAGCTCTGTTTGTATTTATATAAGTTTTATACTTCTTACCGTCAAGTTCTTGTACAAATAAAATCTGATTTTGGGCGAAAAGAGTTCGTTTGAATAAACAATAAACTTTACAGTGTTACAGTTTTAGAATGTGCTTTGTAAAACTACCGTCCGTTTATCAGTCTTATGGATAGGTGCACAATGGTCGGTTAGTCGTAATCGGCGGTTAGAGAAAGTTTAATCATTGATTATACAGCGTGAAGCCTAATGTGGTTACGCTATTTGAAACGGAATAACATTTGACAGGATTCACAAATTTTTGTTATCAATGTGTAGGCTTCAAGGATAGGCGTTAGAAGGAATATCCTATTTTTCCTAGTCACATACGTATTGGTCAATAGTTGGTAAGGTTAAAAGGATTTTTTACAATTAGGTAGGCATGGGAGGTATATTTTCCTTTTTACTAAACACGCCGTAACAACACACGCTAACAAACTTTGGAATTCTTTTTACTATGAAACATTTAGACAATACTATCAAACATACTATGTAAAAACACCCATGCCAACTTAACGGTAAAAAATAATTTTCTACATTTAAATTCAATTTGATGTTAGTTGTCCACATTGACCGATATGGCTAGGAAAAATACGATATTCCTTGAAATGCCTATTCTCGAAGTTAACCCATGGATAGCAAAAATCGATCACTCCTGCCAAATATTATTTAGTTTCAAATAACGTAACCACATTACGCTTCACGCTGTATTTGGATCAGGTAAAATCTGGGAATTAGGTTTAATGAATAATATGCCGACACTTTATTGCAGATTTTACGGCATGTATGTATCATCAAAGCTGTGTCAATAGTATATGCTAATTTGTTTGAATGGTTACCCATTTTAGACTTTCGTTTCATTTTATACTTTGGCTTTAGACTCTAATGTACAAACACAAATACATGAATACCGCATTTATTCTAATTAAACCCTCGGGATATAATATAATTTGAGATTGCCATAGGACTACTGGATGAAGTTATACCCCACCTATATTTTAACCAAACATGCGAATTTCAAGTCTTTTTGCAGGGAAATTTTTCGACTTTGGAGAGGTTTGTATTGGAGAGTAGGTTTAATTAATACCGATATGAAATTTGTGTTGGAATTCCCGCGTGCGACTTATTCCTTTGTAGAAAAAGTCAATTTTCTTTTTGTATCTATGTAATACTGTAAAATATTTCAATATATGTAAGACACAACTCGTAGTATATTGATATTTCAAGTCTGCAGTGTTTATCTTCTTGATTTTTATAGTTAACTGAATATATTTTTATTTAAGGCTACGGTCCGTCCATTAGTGACGTAGTATAAGGGTGGCATAGATGAAAATTTAACAGTTGTTAATAAACAGAATTGGTTGGTCATTAAAATAAACACTTGAAAATTAGATACCAAATTCAGTGTCTTTACACTAAAATGTACATTAAATCTAACTTTTAGATACATCCTTCTCAAGTTTAGCATTTGGTTATCAACTTTTTTATTCATAGGGAGCAGAATATTTTTCAAGTATATACGAGATTGGTTATTCTAGTGCAAATAGTTTATCGTTTGGCGCTTAATATTTGGTCAGGAAGGGAATTAAATATAACCAATCAACTCTCAAATGAAAGACTTAGGTTAAATTTTTTTTTAAATGTTGGTTTTACTATTTCCTAGAAATCGTAGTACGACATGTTGAAGTAGTGTCTACATTTACGTTGACTTCGTTTAAATAAAAATACAACTATTCCACACCATTCTTAAATTCTGAAGTGCTGAAAATTCTGTTCTAAAATTTCTGCAATATGGAAATAAGATTACTGTTAGTTTTTACAGGCCAATTGATTTTCACATTATTAGTGGATGATCTCAGAGTGCAAAATGAGAGTCGGATATGTAATACATTTCAAGAGACAACGCTCTAAAATTATAATTGAAAGTAACATGAAATTTCGTTTATTAACCGCGAATAGGTCTTTCTTGACTTGGAACAGTTAACCCGTATGTCAGCCCTATTTACATGAAAACATGCAAGATCTAATTTCACTTTTATTCATGACCATATTACATATGTGAAGAGTGTCTACCAGGCTGTCCATATCATATTATATGTTGACACTAACGTCTTTTTATTATGATATGGTATACAATTTCGGTATATTTTGTATCAAAGAGAATATCTGCAAGCCAACCCTATGCTTTACTGCATTATCTCAGAATTATTTTAGAAAATAATTGATTTCTCATCAATCAATACTTTCAACTTTGTGATCCTTGAGCCTTGTTTTGTTACTTTTCAGTACGCTTACAAATAACATGTGTGGTGCAGTAATATGTAGATTTGTTTTCATAATTATGTTATATATTTCTATTTAACTCTCTTCACAAACGTTCGTAATATTGCCATGTTGTTCCACCCGTTTAATTTTTGAGTTTCATCTCAACACTTGTTGCATCTAAATCCTTGTATACTATCGAATTCATTAACTTCTTTTTTTTTACTTCTCCAATTGTGCACTATTGCGGCTTTCTAAAGATTGCAAGCTGTAATATTAAAATAGTTTGCAACTTTCAACCCATTTTTATCTGACTGTGAGTTAATACACTCGTTGTGTACAAAATGGTCCCTACTTTTAACATAACTGATTCTCGTGGACGACTATTCAGTGTTTTATACAGGTTGGTATTAACTTTTTATCGCAAACAACATAACTATGATTAGTTTTTATTTCATAATTTTATATATTGCATTCTTGCTTAATTTTGTTTTCTGTGAACCAGCGATACCCTGCGACAAATTTAATTCGGTATTTGAAATACACGACGTAAAATTCAATCAAGACAACCGACATCAAAGTTATTTAAACTTGTTGCTACAGGTTTTCAAACTTCTTTAGTACTGTAAAATCGCACGCATAAGTCGGGTCTTTTACAAAAAAAAAACCGAACATCTCATTCACCTTCGTCTTATGGACGAGGTTCGTCTTATCTATTATTTTATCTCTACTGAAAATTTTGTCGATTGAATAGGTTGCCACTTGGTTCTCAGGATGTAATTTTGATTGTTAGGGACTATTTTCAAACCAAATGAGACCAACTCATGCACACTGGGGGAAGTAAGCTAGCTGTTGTTCTGATTCATTTGTCCTTGAAATCGTTTTATTTCGCATTCTTCAATTAGTTTTTTATTAAACATTGAAAAACCGTAAATCAAAACTTCAAATTGCTGCAAACTTTTTTTCGAACAGCCTGTTTAACAGCCTATCCAGTTGGCTTTTGTACAGCAGTCTTTCCTTTCTGCAATTAATCGCCTTTTTGGAACTCTGAAAAATCAGGTGTAGTTGTTCTACCATATTGGTATGCTATCTCTGTTAATTGGGGAATTCATGTAATATTAACTCTTAACATGTCTAGAAAATAATTTGAAACTTTAGTTCAAAGTTGATACATTACTAAGCACATATCTTTAGTAATTGGTTGATTGATGTGTTTAGTACTCAATTTGCGTGATTTTGATATAAATCACAAAGTGTAACGATAATTTACTTTAACAAATTAGTTCAAAAAAAATTTCTTACACAAGATGTTCGTATTTTTTACGATTTTGATTATGGTAAAAAACTACGTTTTATAGGTGAGTTCGTCCTGTACAAGAGTTCGTCTTATAGCTGGGATTTTTCGGTAGTATTGAAACTACATAATCCTACATTAAAATTTTTTCCAATAGTGATTGAATTTAAATTTGTTATAAGAACATATACTTCAGTCAATAGCTCAAATTTTTTTCTCATTTTCCGTCTAGATTGTTGGTGCAAGTTACTTTTGTGACAAATCAAAAGAAACAGTGTTTAGTATACCTTACGTATCTAGTATCTAAATTTGAATAAATAAAATGATTTTGAATCGGGTGGAGACTAAGGTAGATTATGTATTATTTATAGTCTTATATCTGGTTTAATAAACACTCTGATTCTTTATGAAGTTTGCCTATTGCATAACTTTTGTTTAATTTTCTTCAACTTATAAACCTTATTTAAGACTTTCATTTTCAAAATTAGATGCATTATTTAGACTTTTGAAGTAGTTAAATTTTTGTATTCTATCTTTTATTTCAGGCAGTCTCCGATCTTCTCTTAGGGGTGTTGTGCATGCCGGTGACTTTAGTTGGACAACTTCTTCAAAATTTTATTTTTGGACATATCATGTGCAGAATCATTCCGTACTTTCAAGGTAAATTTCATTCTATTTGTTCTACTATTCAAATAGTATATGATTTTGACAAAATATCTACTAAAACTTAAGTTAGAATATTCCTCACACCCTAAAGTTGACAATATACTCGTAATTAAATTACATTCAAATATGGGATAGGGATCAAATTTATAATTAATCAGTTTTACAAAACAAAATTTCTAAAGGTGGTATCGACAATGATTTAGTCAATTTGCCTAATGCCCAAGGTTCCAATTACCAAGAGCTGAACTTGACCACGTCGTCAAAATCAATTTCAGATCGACAATAAAAATTGGACCAGGGTTCACAGGAACCCGAGTCATTAGCCAAATTTACTACGAGACCATAGTTATTTGCCACGAGTTTTGAATTTTTGAATTTGAAAAATTATAAAGTCGTAAATTTTACTTTGCAATGACATGCAAAAAAAATTAAATTGAAGTTTTCAGTTGAAACTTTAACTCAATTTGGTAGAAAAAAAAATTTAATTTAATTTAATTGAAGAGTTATAGTGAAGAAATTCAAATAGTATTTCTTAATTCTATTTTTATTTTTATTTTACTTTGTCCGCTCTTTGCTTCTCATTTTGTCTAATTTTCAATTACACCCGTCAGATGTGCGCGGAATGGAATTTCTACTGACAAACTACTATCTCTGAATTTTCTGATAGTCGTTTATTAGGTACACAGGGTAATTAAAAATATATATTAAAAATATCGTGTTGATTGCCATTTATCATAAATATCTTATTTTATTTTACTATCCCTGGAAATTAGAATAATATGATATATGTTTCGAATAACTTTTAGAAATTTAACTCTAGTTTGTCAGAGAAGTCGCATTTCAAACTTCCGTAGCAATCCATTGATGTTTGTATCAATAATCCTGAAAAACCCTACCCCTTGACCATGGGCAAATATTTGATGATAGTTGACGTAAATTACTGTGGTCGTACTCATGTTCTTATTATCGATACGAACAAATAAATCTGACTAATTGGTCATGGTAATTTTGATCCTCGGATCAAAACTACCATGATCCTTAGTTCATATTTCATTACCGCTACCAATTGTAGGAAACGACAACGAGATCAAAGTATTTAGCCCTTGGTTTTTTATTGTCGATACCACCTTAAGAATTTAAGTCGTGATCATTATGCCCAGGTAAAAAATTTCTTAAAAATAGATAAATAGCAATGATTAACCTAACTGTAAAAAAATAAAAACATGACAAAAGAAAAAGTATTATGGGAAGACAATTATGGCGTGTCTGGAACAAGTGAAACACCTTCGGAGTGACCTACTTGTATGTGGAAATCAACCAAATCAAAAAATAATTAAAAGTTGACTTTTAGTGAAACAAGCATCAAACAGTAAAGCGACACTCAAGTCATATGACGCACAGTCATCAAACGCTAAAACCACGCTCAAGTCAAAATGATGCTCAGTTATAGGTATCTAAAAATTAAACAAGTTACCTAAAAATATTTTGTTTTGAATTTCTTTTTAAGTTTCTTAAATTCAATTTCACATTTTTTAGGTTTAATTTTTTCCAACCATACGTACGTTTCTTGTAATCAGTCTTAAGTTTGTGAGATTAATATATTAATATTTAGCATTTATTGTTTCATTAATCTACCTCGTTTTAGTTTTATGAAGTTTTTCCACACGTCCAGATTAAATGTTGAATTTTTATTTGATATTTTCTAATAAGAGAAATAAAAAAGTGGTCAGGAGGGTAAAAAAAGTAAATATTGTTAAGACTTTAGAGATGATGGGCTGTTGGCATTATTTGTTTTTGAGTTTGAAATTTATAAAGTTACCAATTTTGCATGTTGTAGTTGTCGAGATGTTCTGAGAGGAATTCATAAGTGCGAATGAAACTTACATTACATCTCTTCTAACACAAAAAACAAAGTGTGAGTATGTCACTTCATTGTTCCTCAGCGATAAGGAAAATATGCATTTTAGCAATAAAAGTAAAACTTAAAAAAATTATTCCTGAGCTTATTAAACTTTAACGAAAAGGAAAAATAACCAAGCTAATCACAAAAATCTAAAATAATGTCCCATTATTTTAAAATAAAATTCTTTATAATTTAACAACTTTTTATTCTATAACCAACATAGGAAATTGGCTTAAAATCATCTTCCCTTAACATTTTCTTTTTACTTTTTACTCTTACTTAAACTCTAGTACATTACTCTTCTACTCAAGCGAATATAATCTAACTGGTAACCAACAACAGTACCAAAGATACAAACACGACTCTGCGAAACTTACAAACCAATGACCTTAAAATCACACGGTAACCTGATGTATTGATGATATAAGAAAAAGTGAGCAAAGAGCAATAAGTTATTGTTGAATATTTGGTGTAAATACACGGACAAGCGGAAGGGAAATATTTCACAGGTACCATGGGTAAAATCCAAGAGATACTTAAGTATTAAATACTGAAGAAGACAGCAAACAGAGAAATTTAAGAATACGTTGGGTGAAAGTTGTCTTCATCAACAAAATCTTAATGATATGATTTTATATTTTTTTGTTGCGCCATTTTTAGTTTTTCTTTACGTTTAATTGGGATTTGTGATGAAGTTAAGCGAAACGAATTTAGAATTATCAGGAGCACTTCTAATAGCTAATCTGCGTCAACTTATGAACTGAAAGTTTAATGTGGCTGAAAGTATTTAAATTGCATTGTGTCAAGTATTGGTGGAAAAAAGAGAGTATTGAAAAATACTCGTTCTAGCGCTGTGGTTAATTGTGGCTGGTGTAAGTTATATGAGAAATATGGGATATCCCTGACATCAGCTCATACGGCAACAGGGGGTAAAAAACTTCTTGGGTGTAAACTTTTACACACCCCTGGCATGTTGCGAGATTTGCCTTGGCGGACGAACGTTGCCACTTCATATACATTTTATGTGCGCACTGGATGTTGACATGCACAGTAGGCATAGGACGTACTTAATAAAAGTATGCATTCCCATTTAACAATTATATGCACAGTACGTGTTTTACTTCTCACAGCCATTCTTACAGCCCGCAGCCTTCCCTATTAACCGCANTCTCACAGCCATTCTTACAGCCCGCAGCCTTCCCTATTAACCGCAGCCCTGTTACTGCCAGGAGCCCTTCTTACTGCTCGCAGCTCTCCCTACTGTCCGCAGCCCTCCCTGCTGCCCGCAGCCCTCCCTACTGCCCGCAGCCCTCCCTACTGCCCGCAGCTATCCTTACTGCCCGCAGCCCTCCTTTCTGCTCACAGCCGTCTCTATTACCAGCAGCCCTCTCTACTGCCCGCAGCCATCTCTACTGCCCGCAGCCCTTTCTACTACCCGCAGCCCTCTCTACTGCCCGCAGCCCTCTCTACTGCCCGCAGCCCTTTCTACTAGTCGCAGCCCTCTCTACTGCCCGCAACCCTCCCTACTGTCCGCAGCCCTCCCTACTGCCCGCAACCCTCCTTACTGCCCGCAGCCTTTCCTACTGCACGCAGCCCTCCCTTCTGCTCGCAGCCGTCTCTATTACTCGCAGCCCTCTCTACTGCCCGCAGCCCTTTTTACTAGTCGCAGCCCTCCCTACTGCCCGCAACCCTCCCTAATGTCCGCAGCCCTTCCTACTGCCCGCAGCCCTCCATACTGCCCGTAGCCCTCCTTACTGCCCGCAGCCCTCCCTACTGCCCGCAGCCCTTCCTACTGCCTGCGGCTATCCCTACTGCCCGCAGCCCTCCCTACTGCTTGCAGCTCACCTTACTGCCCGCAGCCCTCCCTACTGCCCGCAGCCCTCCTTACTGCCCGCAGCCTTCCCTATTGCCCACAGCTCACCCTACTGCCCGCAGCCCTCCCTACTGCCCACAGTCCACCCTACTGCCCTAAGCCCTCCTTACTACCCATAGCCTAACTTTCTGCTTACAGCAATCCTAACTACTCACATCCCTCCCTATTGCTCTCAGATCTTATGTTGTAAGCTTGTCAGTGTCGCAAGTGTGTAAAAGTTTACACACCGATGGTAATGACANATGAATTGACTCAGCGGCAACGTAATTTTTCAATAAGTGGAGTGGATGTAAACAAAAATATCCCTATTAGCAGAGGGCGGATACTTACTTATCTACTTCTTTTTGGGTATTGCACCTACACCTCTGTAACGTCGTATCTTTCCGATTCATGTAATTTGAGTATGAATGGAATGCCCTTATAAAAAAGTATTTTAAGTATTTTTGGTTTTTAGGGATTAGGAAGTACTTTCGGAAGTAATTTTGAATATTAAGGAATTAAAAAGTACTTTGTCAAGTAATTTGATGTATTAATCGTTTTTCGAGGATAATTTTCCTCATATTCACTCTAAATTTGCCGATGAGTCAAAATAATAAACTGCAGAACGTAAAAGTTCACAGTTTTGTTCAAAGAAGTATATTTAAAATTAAATTATGCGTCCATTAAATTTTCGGTAAGGCGAATTCCGAGGGACCGAAAAAAATTGCGACTAAATTGTGCAGTCGGAACCCAAAAATTTAAGTCGAACCTTCAGTTGCAACAAACGCTTTTTCGCGGTCCAAGTTATAATAAAGACATGTTTTTACGTCGGTTAACACGAGCGCCAAATAATGGTATACTTTCTAAAGAAACCAACTTTTTTTTTTCAAAAAAAATTAATGAAAATAATCTTTAAACTATATAAAAATCATCTGACTTATGTATTGGAGCCACGATAAAGTGTTTAAATTAATCATTCCTTAACCAATAAATCAAATAATTCGATTTTTATCCTCCAAATTAGCATACAACCGGGTTTTTAGGCTTCAATTTAGTGAATTAATAAAAAAAATGTAAATACTTACCAAAAATAACAAAGTATTGTTAATTATATTATACTTTTTTATCAGTACTTCTTCGCCTTTTGGCAAATATTTAAGTAAGTAAAACGCTATTTTTTAGAAAGTATATATCCGCCCTCTGATAATGACCATATACTAAGGTTAAGGGGTGTGTAATTAATTACACCCCGGTGGTAATAACGCGCACATTGCTGCAATATTTTCGCATACTCTTTTTGCGACAATCTGCTAAATTCGAGCGTATGACATGGAATTGGGACGAAAATTTTTTTCCACAGTTTGAAACATTTTTTAGAATCTCTTTCAGAAACATTCCACTCAAAATAGCTAAATTGCTTAAATTATGTTGCGCCGCAGGGTGTGTAATTAATTACACCCCGAGGGTACTGTCAGGGATATGGGGTATATATGCGATATGGGAGCATATGTGTAGCTGGAAAACCGAACTTAATGGAAAACGTTTGGTGGTTTTTATTCTCTGCTTTTCTCACAACTAACTCCCTAAAAAATTCAATTTTTTTTTTGCAACGGGAAAACTCGTTATAAGAAATTGCTTTTTAGGTGAAACCGAAAATGGTTAAAAATCAAAGATACCTCCAAACATCGGAACTCAACACAAGTAGTTGATAGAGCAGGTCATTGTTTTCGCATCAATGCCAATGAGTTTGAAATGGTTGCGAAGCTATTTCTCTCAATTTAAATGAATAAATATTTCCTTATTTAAAAATAAAATTTTGAATTTTTCACAATACCTTTTATGTTAAAGTTCAATTTCAATTTTGAGTACCTTCAATGCTCCAATGCTCCAATGAGGAAGATGTATTCAAATACTGTTTAGTTTTTATTATTAGTCAGACTAACAAGGAGTAAAATTGACAGAGAAATAAAGTGCCAGTAGTTGCCAAAGATCAACATTAAAGTAATCATCATATTAGTAGCTAGTTGGTAAATATAATTGCATAATGTAATCAAACGGAGAATTCAAATTTTAGATATACACAAGATTAGCGCAGGTTATTTCACTTTGCAATTTAAATTTTAAGTAGCTTTGTGTGCTCAGGAATACTCTGAAGTAGAAGCACCCACTTTAGCAGTTGAAAGATTAAAAATTCAAGCAAATAATTTAAAAAGTTGTGGAGTTTGAAAAACGAAATGTAAGTCTTCCGTGTAAGAAGTACTACTTCCAGATTTGTTGATTTTGAAATTGAAAAATTATTTCTTTCAATGACGATATAGACAAATCTACTTATAAGGATCGGTAAGAAAAGAATACCAAATTTGATAAATTAATTCAATAATTTAGCATTAATAATTCTTGATTATACAAGCTTCCTAAACCCCATTTCAGTTTTTGATTTTTCTTATCCATTACTTTCCTCTACCATCCCTTTCTCGTTTATTTTGTACTTTGGCGTACTCTCTAAACCTTTCCTTAATTTCGCTTTTCATCGTTCTAAATTGGTTTGCTATTTTGACCTTGAAAAAGAATTTTGGAGAAACTTTAATATGGATTCTCAAAAAATTCAAGTTTTTAAATTAAGTCAATTATGTTCCAGAAAATCTTTTAGTATCCCTAACTCATAATTGAATTTTCTCGGGACATGCTTATTTAAATACCATGTATAAGGGAAGCAAGTGTAAGAAAAAGTAAAACAATTTTAGCTAATTTGAATCACCAACTTGCCATTTAATCGTGAACAAACTTTCTCTATTTAGCTAAGGCTGGATCATGTTTGACTTAACTGAATCAACACAATTGATTGAACAAATATTTTATTTTACGAAAAAAATAAAATGAACGAACTTATGATACAGAGTATTTATACGTATGAATTAAGCTGCAGGTTCAAATAAGGCCACAATTATAGCATTAGACAACGGCTTTGAATATTGAAATTCTTATAAATTTACATAATTGGAGTAGAATGTATGTAAAGTATTTTTGAAAATATCGCAAATAGATAAGCTTGACACTCAGATGTCAGAATAGTTAATCGTACCATTCGCATCAAACAAATTAATATAAAATTTAAATAAAAAAAAAAAACGAAATGGAAATCAAAATTTGCAATAACTTAAGGGAAGACGGTAATCCTATAATGTGCGCTGGCAAATTACACTTCTTCCATTAGGTTAGTGCCGGAAGGCGATATAATCAATATTATGTGATTGATTCAATTTTTGTGAATTCGGCATGTTTAGGTTCGGGTGCTATTGTAATATGTTGCATTCTTGACTGTCGCGTCATGAATACAATAACATTTTCAATTACAAAATTAACAAATTTGAAAGTGTCAATTCTTTCCTGGCCGCTTTCACTTATATAAGTTATTATTATTTTTTTAATTAACCTTAATTTTAATTGCTGTATATATTTTACGATATCTTGATGATGAATTACCTTATACAACCATATCTTAATCATGGAGAAACAACACGATGTTCAGTCAATTAAAGGAAGTCAAAGAAATAAAGGAAAGAAGTAAATTTTTGCTGGTAACAATGACGCGCAGTNTGTTCAGTCAATTAAAGGAAGTCAAAGAAATAAAGGAAAGAAGTAAATTTTTGCTGGTAACAATGACGCGCAGTTTTAGAGGGAAACATGATTGGTTGAAAACCAATACATAGCAAGTTAAAGTCAATGCAAATCGTACTTAATTATTCGATGCTTTTCTGAAATGCTCTGTATATAAGTTTGTTATTTGTAGGTATAATTTGATACGTATTCGGAAAACAAANATTAAAGGAAGTCAAAGAAATAAAGGAAAGAAGTAAATTTTTGCTGGTAACAATGACGCGCAGTCTTAGAGGGAAACATGATTGGTTGAAAACCAATACATAGCAAGTTAAAGTCAATGCAAATCGTACTTAATTATTCCATGCTTTTCTGAAATGCTCTGTATATAAGTTTGTTATTTGTAGGTATAATTTGATACGTATTCGGAAAACAAANCATGCTTTTCTGAAATGCTCTGTATATAAGTTTGTTATTTGTAGGTATAATTTGATACGTATTCGGAAAACAAATTATGTTTGCATTTATATTTGAGTCGAATTAGATTCCAAATTTATTCTAATCTCTCAAATGTTTGTGTTAAATGAATGGGATTTGATGATTTTCTCTGCGTGATCGTGTCGTTTGCAAAACAATAGGAGATCAACAGGAGTCAAAAATATATTAGACTCAATCTACTGCCATTTATCTTTTTATCAAATGAGGGGGAAAGGTACGTGTGGATGATATAGGAAATAAGTCCAAGGAAATCCTGACTTGATCTTTTAGAAATTAGAATTTACTACCAACTCCCGCACATTCACACGTCTTTCATTATCACAGTGATCNGACTTGATCTTTTAGAAATTAGAATTTACTACCAACTCCCGCACATTCACACGTCTTTCATTATCACAGTGATCACCATCGTCATAGCTGGATTTGACATTTATGAACATATAATATACCATCGCCGTCTGTGATGACATTGATNTACCAACTCCCGCACATTCACACGTCTTTCATTATCACAGTGATCACCATCGTCATAGCTGGATTTGACATTTATGAACATATAATATACCATCGCCGTCTGTGATGACATTGATAGCAGTTGAGAAACCAAAATGGTAGTGAAGATACTCAAAAATAAGTCGTTGTATACAAAATTTTTAGTGTTTTAATGTCTACAGGAGTGTTATTTTTAAACTTTGTAAACTTTGGGTAGTGAAAGAGCCACTGAGATAACGCGATAAAACTAAACATTTAAAAAAAAGACGGCAACATTTAGAGGACAAAAATATGTAACAAATGTTAATTTATAAAATTGTAGAAACGTCGAATACAACAAATCGAATTCAACCGCTACACGCGAATAACGTTATACTCAAATACTATTGTTTTTTCCTAATGTTTTGACAAAATTGTGTTTAGAATCCTTTCAGATTGAGTTTCACGTTCGGATTTTGAATTTGAATATTTAGATTAACACTCAGCCGTTTGTCTCAAGTATTATTAAATTTTGTGACCTTTTGGATATTATTATTATTATTGTGTATTAAAATTGTATTTGGAGAAGCCGAAGTGTGAATTCTCACTTCTATTCTGAATTTTACAATTAATCTCTTGTCAACAACATCTTCCTAACATTAGGTAAACCAATTACTCATCTTTATTGGTAAGTTTTTTTTTACATAAAAAGCAATTAATTTGAATGTTAGGAACCATTACTACTAATTCAACGTTTATAAGAGTTAGAACGTGGAACGAGAGAAATTGGATGGGGATTTAAGATATAAGAGGAGATAGGACAATGGATAATAACAACAAATTGAATGGGATTCTTGCTCTGATTGACTTATGATTATTTGCCAGAAACTTCCAAAAACCTGAACCTGAATGGATATGAAAAATATGCCAAATTTATTTAATAATTCTAATATATTTCGAATAGAACACTTACAAGTAGCACACTTATAAGTAGCACACTGACCATGAGAAATATTAGGGAGATTGAAATTCTAGGTCCCCGACCTAAACCTGGACCTAATTTTGAAATTGGTATCCAATTTNGACTTGATCTTTTAGAAATTAGAATTTACTACCAACTCCCGCACATTCACACGTCTTTCATTATCACAGTGATCCCCATCGTCATAGCTGCATTTGACATTTATGAACATATAATATACCATCGCCGTCTGTGATGACATTGACAGCAGTTGAGAAACCAAAATGGTAGTGAAGATACTCAAAAATAAGTCGTTGTATACAAAAATTTTAGTGTTTTAATGTCTACAGGAGTGTTATTTTTAAACTTTGTAAACTTTGGGTAGTGAAAGAGCCACTGAGATAACGCGATAAAACTAAACATTTAAAAAAAAGACGGCAACATTTAGAGGACAAAAATATGTAACAAATGTTAATTTATAAAATTGTAGAAACGTCGAATACAACAAATCGAATTCAACCGCTACACGCGAATAACGTTATACTCAAATACTATTGTTTTTTCTTAATGTTTTGACAAAATTGTGTTTAGAATCCTTTCAGATTCAGTTTCACGTTCGGATTTTGAATTTGAATATTTAGATTAACACTCAGCCGTTTGTCTCAAGTATTATTAAATTTTGTGACTTTTTGGATCCCCATTGTGTATTAAAATTGTATTTGGAGAAGCCGAAGTGTGAATTCTCACTTCTACTCTGAATTTTACAATTAATCTCTTGTCAACAACATCTTCCTAACATTAGGTAAACCAATTACTCATCTTTATTGGTAAGTTTTTTTTACATAAAAAGCAATTAATTTGAATGTTAGGAACCATTACTACTAATTCAACGTTTATAAGAGTTAGAACGTGGAACGAGAGAAATTGGATGGGGATTTAAGATATAAGAGGAGATAGGACAATGGATAATAACAACAAATTGAATGCGATTCTTGCTCTGATTGACTTATGATTATTTGCCAGAGACTTCCAAAAAGCTGAACCTGAATGGATATGAAAAATATGCCAAATTTATTTAATAATTCTAATATATTTCGAATAGAACACTTACAAGTAGCACACTTATAAGTAGCACACTGACCGACCGTGAGAAATATTATGTTTACATGAATTGATTCTGCTCCCTTTTCCCAATCACACAAAACAAATAATTTGCAGGAACAATAATGGGAGGAAATTCTCTGTCAATGAATTTCCTTTTTCCATATATTTTCAAAAGATAAACCTAAATAGGACTTCAGTAATTAAAATTTTCACAAATATGAGGAGAGAATGATTGAATATGTAATAAATAAACAAGACAGGGAGTACTACATTGTTCAACTGGAAAGTGGTTTGAGTTTACTTTTCAAGTAGATAAAATAAGCACTTTAGAAGGTTGCATTTGCTGAGAGTTTCGGCACTAAATGTTTGAATTTGTTGAAAAGGAAAACACTCATCTATTCATTTTGTTGGTAAATGAAATATACATGGAGAAAGTGAAACTAATGTCAGTTAAAATGGTACGAATCAGGGAGCGGGCTTCTAGGCTTAGTTTTTCTGCTCATGCATTACATTAAATAAATTATTGTTATATAATTAATTCTGAAGAATAGTATATTCTAGGATTAAATAGCTGTGAATACTGACCGCCCAAAAAAACTTTAACCAAATTCTAGACATTTGCACGAACATTTTATTTAGGATAACAGAATATTTTTTCATAATCCAAAGTATTCCAACAGTTTGGTTATTAAGCAATCACATTGGTTCTGTTATGACTTTTGTCAAAATGGAAGGATACAATTGACTATCGCTCCAAAGGACTAAGGGAGTTAAATTTTTTTTACTAATCTTGTACAAAATTTTGTGTAATGGCCATGTCTTCNGATACAATTGACTATCGCTCCAAAGGACTAAGGGAGTTAAATTTTTTTTACCAATCTTGTACAAAATTTTGTGTAATGGCCATGTCTTCCATCAGCTGCTTTTTAATTGACTCGACTGAGTAATTCGTAATTTTAATCTAAAAAAAATTTAACAATCTAATAANTATTACTATGTAATTGAATTTAATTACTCAGGGCATCAGCATAGAAGACTTGATAGGTTTGAGTGGCCTGTGCGTTTGGATTGAACCAAAGGGGGTTCAAAATAATCTATCCCAACTCACTA
>NIPM01000051.1:515997-721701 GCA_002738285.1 Holacanthella duospinosa | reverse complement strand
CTATGATCCCCTTACCTATTTGGATAAGCGAGCCTTCTCAATAAAATGCAAAAGGCCTCCGTTCCGCCAACTCGCGTGCCATTGCATCGTATGTGACTTGGAATTCCAAGGTAGGTTTTAAGCCGTAATAAGTCTAACTTTTGAAATCGAAAATTCAGACGGCAGTATTCGTCGTCTAAAGCTTCTAAGTTAAATTGAAATTTTGGCAATTTTAAAATTTTGCTTTCTTCAGAATATGTTATGAGAATGACGTCCTCCAGATCTCCGTCGTTTAAATTTTGTAACACGGAAAGGATATCCTTGTTAATTTTGACTAAAAATTTAAACTGAATTTGATCCTGATTCCAAGTCTGAATTCTGGATAGATGTCTCACGAATGCTTCAGTTGAGAGAATTCAATTACGAAAAATTTCCCTCCTGATATTTTCGTGATGTCATTACGTAGAATTTAAACCCACTACTTTTAGGTCTCCGACCGAACCAGAACCTAAAGAGAAAACTCACGAATTAGGTCCAGGATTAGGTCGGGGACCTAGAATTTCAATCTCCCTATTATGTTTACAAGAATTGATTCTGCTCCCTTTTCCCAATCACACAAAACAAATAATTTGCAGGAACAATAATGGGAGGAAATTCTNAGAATTGATTCTGCTCCCTTTTCCCAATCACACAAAACAAATAATTTGCAGGAACAATAATGGGAGGAAATTCTCTGTTAATGAATTTCCTTTTTCCATATATTTTCAAAAGATAAACCTAAATAGGACTTCAGTAATTAAAATTTTCACAAATATGAGGAGAGAATGATTGAATATGTAATAAATAAACAAGACAGGGAGTACTACATTGTTCAACTGGAAAGTGGTTTGAGTTTACTTTTCAAGTAGATAAAATAAGCACTTTAGAAGGTTGCATTTGCTGAGAGTTTCGGCACTAAATGTTTGAATTTGTTGAAAAGGAAAACACTNTAAGCACTTTAGAAGGTTGCATTTGCTGAGAGTTTCGGCACTAAATGTTTGAATTTGTTGAAAAGGAAAACACTCATCTATTCATTTTGTTGGTAAATGAAATATACATGGAGAAAGTGAAACTAATGTCAGTTAAAATGGTACCAATCAGGGAGCGGGCTTCTAGGCTTAGTTTTTCTGCTCATGCATTACATTAAATAAATTATTGTTATATAATTAATTCTGAAGAATAGTATATTCTAGGATTAAATAGCTGTGAATACTGACCGCCCAAAAAAATTTTAACCAAATTCTAGACATTTGCACGAACATTTTATTTAGGATAACAGAATATTTTTTCATAATCCAAAGTATTCGGACAGTTTGGTTATTAAGCAATCACATTGGTTCTGTTATGACTTTTGTCAAAATGGAAGGATACAATTGACTATCGCTCCAAAGGACTAAGGGAGTTAAATTTTTTTTACTAATCTTGTACAAAATTTTGTGTAATGGCCATGTCTTCGATCAGCTGCTTTTTAATTGACTCGACTGAGTAATTCGTAATTTTAATCTAAAAAAAATTTAACAATCTAATAATGTATTTTATGCAGTATATATTTTTGGGTTCGATGAAAAATTGAACAATTCAATTTTGTNATGTATTTTATGCAGTATATATTTTTGGGTTCGATGAAAAATTGAACAATTCAATTTTGTACTTACATGGGATGTTTTGCCGTAGCACTGGTTAAATTAGCTAATCCTAATTAAATAACCTTTCAAATCATGACCGGAGTGCTCCAACAACCGATCACTTAACTCCACTAAATACCGCAGTACAGATATCACAATATCACGTGATGAAATTTTGAATATTTTACTTGACGCACTAAAATATATAATGTGTTCAATGAATTATTTCGCCACAAAGAAAATCCCTCCTAAAGTGTGCAGAAGTCTAGAATTTGGTTAAAATTTGAATTTTTTTTGCCAGGTCAGTATTCACAGCTAATTTAATCCGAGAATATGTTTGATTATTTTGTAAATAACAATCAAAATCCTTATAAAAAGGGTGACATTTATAGCCATATTCTTAATCAAACCCTTGAATACGAACGAGTCATGAGTTACGGAACTATAACTCGTGAGTAAGAGTAAGTTTGAGATTCTCAATAGAAAGTCAACTGTGGGTTAGCGGATCCACAATTTGAAGTAAAAGTTGAACCATAGTGGGAAATAATCTAGGCGTGAAATTTATATTTAAAGTGAAATAAACAAAATCAAAACATCGACGATTATACTACAGTCTTAAACTGTAGCCTGCTCCTATACACAACCCTGTTTCTACAGTAGCCAGAAGCACGGAAATATTTGGGTATTTTTAAATAAAATTTTTAAATAAAATAATAAATTGTTTTGCTTGCCTTTGTGCCTAAAGTTTAAACGTTTCCTTAAGTGAATTGTACTACTTTTTTGTTAGGGTTGTTAAAGCTTTGCAAAGGTTATCTTGTGTCCTAGAGTTAGGCTATTATATGAATTTGGTCAGGGCAGAGTTTGGTTAATTTTGCTGATGACGATTATTAACCAAAATAATTTTTTTAAATTGATTGCACTTCATATGAACCGAGAAACTTGGTGAAAGTGAAAATCTGTGGGCTATTTATTGAACTAGAGGAAAGTTTTGTTTTCAGTTTAACTAGTAAATACAAACATACAGTCATTACATATTTGAATTATAAATTTTATTGAGGCATCAAAGCTATAACTTTCGGTTGTTCATGTTATTTACTTGAGAAGTTAGCAATCTTGTAGAATTTTTGACGGTGAACATGATATTGCTTGGAAAATGAACGGATCTTTGTCTTAATTTGGCTAGATGAAATGACACTCGCTTAATAAACTTTGACAGCGTCGGTTGAGATAGATTATTGAAATTTGCTATCACCAGCTTGAAACATCCAGAGCAGNTAATAAACTTTGACAGCGTCGGTTGAGATAGATTATTGAAATTTGCTATCACCAGCTTGAAACATCCAGAGCAGGAGAATAGCAAGACAAACAAAAACTGTATGGCTCAAGATAATTGACATCCATGAACGAGAATAGACGGCACTTTGTCTACAATTAATTGAAGAACAAACTCAGCCTTGTCCTTGTACATGTGGTAACGTTTACTGAACTCTTCACTATTATAAAATTTGGACAGATTTTATCTGCCTTTCAGTCTAACTAGTGGAACTCTGGAAATTATCCGACGACTTATCAAACCTCTCGCATTGTGTCGTAACCTATAGCTTGATGTCTCTTTACACATAATATAGACAGTAATTCTAATAGCGAAATAAAATTGTAAATTTTTCGGTCGGAACTTTTACCAACCCAGACACGTTAATTGTGGTGACTATTGGTACGAAGTCACAGTTTCATTTAATAAGAGGCACTCAATTGTTACTTGCAAAGTAAACAATTAGGAATAGCAAGTAACATCATTGAAAACCAATGCAAGTTCAGATGTTTATATTTACATGTCGACTCCAACAAGGTCGATGATGTTGATATGTAGATGTAGCTGCTTGAACTGGGAGTTGGATGTTGCTAGAATCTTCAAACTTGTTGGAGTCGACATATATTTAAAACCCATTTGAAAACTAGTGAATTGTCCCAGTCAACAGGGAAGTAGAAGGATAAATACTTAAAACCTGAGTCTAAAATTTCTTGGTACTTTTTACCCGTTCCAAAGGCCAAGTGAGTGAGGTACAGGTTTAGTTGTTGAGCGAGAGGGATGTAAGGGAAGGGTCGCGGGTGGGAGGGACATGAAGAAATGGGATATGTGCTGGAGAGGTGTGGGCGGAAGTGGTATTAGAGGAAGGGATGTAGGGAAAAGGAATTTAGGAGGAGGGAAGGGACGTGGGCGGGATGGATGTGAGCGGAATGGACTTGGGGAGAAGAAGAAGAGAAGGAATGTGGACAGGATAGATATTTTTAATAATACCTAAATTGACAACATGCTTGTGATTTTTTAAATTGTTGACAGATGGCATCTACTTTGTCTAATAGAAGTTATTATTCTGATAACTTTTTTACAAGTAACATAGCTAATAACATAATTGTATAATTTTTAATTCAAATTTCAATAATATCCCGATTTTATACATTCTAGTGCTTTTACCTAGATGGCCAGACTCAATGACATTTTGGAAAATTTGTTAAAGTTTNAAATTGTTGACAGATGGCATCTACTTTGTCTAATAGAAGTTATTATTCTGATAACTTTTTTACAAGTAACATAGTTAATAACATAATTGTATAATTTTTAATTCAAATTTCAATAATATCTCGATTTTATACATTCTAGTGCTTTTACCTAGATGGCCAGACTCAATGACATTTTGGAAAATTTGTTAAAGTTTNCCGATTTTATACATTCTAGTGCTTTTACCTAGATGGCCAGACTCAATGACATTTTGGAAAATTTGTTAAAGTTTCACTACTCGTTATGTTTTATTTTTAAGTGTACGCACTATTTATTTATTGACATATCGGACGATGTTAGAAGTTCACTAGGTTGTTGACATGTTTGACAAAAGCTACCTTGGAGACACATAGTGCTCACGTGGTCTTAATGTGTCTGAGTGTATTTCATAATATTTGGTCTGAAATGGCTTACTCATTCTCATGTGTCCCTAGTCTTGAAGAATATAATCCGTCGATTGTACACTAATAGGGTTAATTTTCAAAAGAGTAATAATTTAATAACAAGAACTTTCCTATACTGACATTGTTGCTCAGCAATGTTTCTAAGTGAAAGTGATGTCGGCGACTGGCATATATTGAATTAAAATATTGTCGTCAATGTCCATATTGTCCGATTGAATTAGAGTTAGCGCTTGTTATAATGTGTCCGCTACTACATTCTCTGTAACAGAATAAAAAACATAAGACTATGCTGATTGAATTGAGCCATGCATCGTCACAAAAACCCTCTCAGTTTGGGAGACATAAATTATTGAAAATATCGGCTTTTGTCAAAGTATGAGGGTATTCATATACCANAAATATCGGCTTTTGTCAAAGTATGAGGGTATTCATATACCATTTCAAAACCACTATCAGTTGACAGATTTCCATCTGCAAATAACTGTTAGCTGAAACTGTCAAATAACTGTCTCTTTAACTCTATTACATAAATTTAACGATTATACGGTAGAAAGGTTATATCACTTCGGAGAAAAAAAAATTCAAGCAAAATCACACCTTCAAAAGTTTTTAGACCAGTTAGGTAAGCAACCGGCATCCCTCAATCGGATAGGAATATGTCAAATAATCGATTNATTTCAAAACCACTATCAGTTGACAGATTTCCATCTGCAAATAACTGTTAGCTGAAACTGTCAAATAACTGTCTACATAAATTTAACGATTATACGGTAGAAAGGTTATATCACTTCGGAGAAAAAAAATTCAAGCAAAATCACACCTACAAAAGTTTTTAGACCAGTTAGGTAAGCAACCGGCATCCCTCAATCGGATAGGAATATGTCAAATAATCGATTTCCTTTCGGAAGCGAAAATTAAATTGTTTCACAAATAAATACTTACACTTATTCACTTAAATAATTTATGTCTTACAAACTGAAAAGCTTTTTCCATGATGCTTGGTCAATTCAATAAGCCTAGGTATTAGTTCCTTTAAAAATTAATTAGAAACTGTTTTCAAATACAGTCCACATTTGGTGATTTTGCGATGCATGCATCCTGAGTCAGTTTTGACATGCACAAATTAAGTGCAATGGATTGGACATGGCATACTCCGTGTCTCATGGTCTATTCAGAATTAATGTTTCACAAATGGATGGGTTTTGTCGTTTATGATCTGAAAACTTTATCATTGAAGTGAAAGTTTAGATAAAATTAATTAAATTTAACTTCTTCTTCATTAATTGAGAATGTTAATAACAGAGTTTCACAGCAATAAATTATGAAATCCTGGAAACAACATATTTATAAAAATACAAATCTAGTCTACTTTTGCTTGGTATTGTAAACAATTTTCTATTGTTTCTCTTGGTAAACGCAAATTAACCAAACTAAAACAATAAAAACACAGGTTAATCATACATTTCTTGCTAAACTTGAACAAGTTTGGACAAATTTTCGTAATTTTTTTTACCTTAATAGAATCTAAAAATCAGAATTTTAGATTCACTGGTTAAATGGTTTCAGCTGTAAGAAAATATTTATTTTAGAGAAAAATTATGAGCCTGTACACATGAAGTTTATTTCGCACCTGACTGTTTAATATTAGATTGTCATATATTATATTTTGAGTAATATTAGACAGGTATATACTATTATGTATTTGATGAGGAATCACAATATATGTTATTTATTAATACAATGTATATACTCCGACGTTACGCACATGTAAACTATATTCATCCAGATAATACAGTGAAGTACGGTTTTTGTAGACTCTTACAGACGCTTGGTTAAACATAGCCGAAGTTCATTATATCCGTATAGTGAACGGATGGTACAATTCAATAATGGTTCATTATATCCATATATTTAATTATATAGTCAGCTACGTCGGTGAAGAAAAGTACTGGGTGATGAGAATTTGCTTGAAACGGCTTAAAGATTGACCATAAAATTTTCCTGCAAAAAGAGATTTCGATTTTAATTCTAAGGTTCTTCAAAGTAATTGGCAGGATGTGCACTTTTATGTTCTTAAAGCATCGTGGATTATGAAACTTTCCAATATAATTGGCTGCTACTTATCGGATATAATTGCGTTTCTTGGACTTCTTCCCAATAACAAGTTCCTTTGACTTCTTCCCATTAGGTTGAGTTCTTCTAGGCAACAGAGAAAAATAATTTGTAACTGTGGCCTTGACTTTTACAACTGAACTGTGTTCTAAAACTCAGTTTAAGGTTCCATCTAAGTCGGGTGCCTAGATGGGTATAAAAGAATAAGAAAAAATTAATGCCCAATTCATATACAGTGCGTTCGAATAAGAAAGCGAATATCCCGCGCAATGAAATCACAAAAAAATTCAAAATTTATAGTCAGTCAGATATTTGCGCAGCTGCTGGACGGTTCACCTTTCTGAAAATCTTTGCTTTAATAGTTTACTTTATTTGAAAGTGACCAAAGCACAAAACAAATCGTCGAAAACATGTCCAGTCAGGTAAAATTTCGTACCTCACGTATTTCAGATTCAAATTTGAAATATTTCATCCCATGGTTGACAAAAAATAAATTTGATTGGTGTAATGACTCATAAAAGCAAAGTCAACACAACCAAAGCGGAATCTGAAACCGGGAACGAATCACAGTAATAAAGCGGAAAAATTGGGAATGTTTTAAAAAAGTGCCCAACAATTTATGGTGACAGTGAATAAATTTATTACGGAATGGTACGCGAACATTCTTTGTTTTCATTAGAATTTTTCTCCATTGTTTTTGTTCTATTTGTTTTTCTTTGATTCTTTCGTGTGATTTCACTCACTCTTAGCTTTGTGGTTCCTGTTTTTGAATACTTTTTGGTGACCTTTGAAAATAGTAAGTGTTGGCATTACAAGTTTTTAATTTTAATTTGCGAATTGATTTCGCAATTCGCAAATTAAAGTTTGATCGAAAAAATTCAATGAATCTCACTTCTAATTGAAATTTATTGAACTCTTTCGATCAAATTTAATATCTTATGGTAAAAGAAACTGAAAAAGAAGGTGTGATCATTACGTTTGGAACCAAGATGCCCAAAACTTCAATGATCCAAAAACAAACATGAACAAATTTGTCCAGGTTTGGTTTAATCTCTTTTTCATTTCGCAATTTCATACGGTTATTTGTAAAAAGAATAGAGGTGCACGAGTCTAACATATCTAAATTTATAATATTTTTCCGAAACTATTTCGCGGGAAGTTCGCTTTCTTATTCGAACGCACTGTATATTTCATGCGTATTCGCTTTGACCGAACAAAATGACAATAGGGATTAAACAAAATGACTGAACATACATATATAAGATTAATCCCTATNCATATCTAAATTTATAATATTTTTCCGAAACTATTTCGCGGGAAGTTCGCTTTCTTATTCGAACGCACTGTATATTTCATGCGTATTCGCTTTGACCGAACAAAATGACAATAGGGATTAAACAAAATGACTGAACATACATATATAAGATTAATCCCTATTACTCATAGTAGTCGAGTGGTAATCATTGTACAACGGGAGTCTCAATTGAACTGAAAGGTCAGCACGATTCTTAAATTGTTCAAATCAAAATTCGACGCCGTGAAATAAGTTTTTTTTCTCTCGCCATGATATTTGTGTGTAGTTTTACGGCAGTTGTATTGGATAAAGTAATAAAGTAGGTCTTAGTGATTCAGACGTTTTGGAGCAACTGCTTAGTAATGAATTTTATTTTAGGAATAATATTTAAAAGAAGCTTTATAAGTTTAGTCATTGGAAGGGTAACATGTTGNCGCTTTGACCGAACAAAATGACAATAGGGATTAAACAAAATGACTGAACATACATATATAAGATTAATCCCTATCACTCATAGTAGTCGAGTGGTAATCATTGTACAACTGGAGTCTCAATTGAACTGAAAGGTAAGCACGATTCTTAAATTGTTCAAATCAACATTCGACGGCGTGAAATAAGTTTTTTTTTCTCTCGCCATGATATTTGTGTGTAGTTTTACGGCAGTTGTATTGGATAAAGTAATAAAATAGGTCTTAGTGATTCAGACGTTTTGGAGCAACTGCTTAATAATGAATTTTATTTTAGGAATAATATTTAAAAGAAGCTTTATAAGTTTAGTCATTGGAAGGGTAACATGTTGACCTAAATGGTGAGTCATGATCCAACGTTCCAAGGGTCCGTGACACAATGAAAAATTATTGAGTGTCTAAATATATGTACAGTACTCGTGATGATTGATTTTTCTGGCAACAAGTTGTTGTTCGAAGATTGTCAGTTCTTGTGCCAAAAGTCCACTGCCTCAAGTCTCTTTCAAGTTCCAGCCACTGGGAGCCTTCGCCTATTGCCTCTCTTCAATCGAGCTGTTTATTTTAGTGTTCAATCTACTGATACTTCAGTCATCCATGATACGCTCAATAACATCTTCCAAAAAATCTGTCAATGGTGCTCTCAGAACATGATCGAAATTAACTCAAGGAAATCTGAAGTTATGCTGTTTCATAAAGCCCGAGACAATGGATCTACTGAAATTCCTTCAATTCTACTAGACAAATATCCACTAACTAGAGTCTACAAGTTCAAGTACCTTGGACTCACCCTTGACTCTCATCTTTCGTTCAAACATCATTTCAAACAAGTTTTAAATAAAGTCAACATCATTGTAAATAAGTTAAACTATAAAACGTCAAGTACTCCTAAATGTTTTCCAAATTCTGTTTAAATCTTATGTTGTATCTTCCTATGACTATGCAATTAGTATCTGGGCTATCCAACCTCACCTTGATCTACAAAAAATCCAAGACAAAATCAATCGGCTGCTATTTTCTGTATACTACCCTTCTCTGTCTCGGAAATTTACTAGATCCGTTAAAAAACATCACCTTTTTCTAAGAAACTTTAACAAATTCAAGATGCAACTTTCAACTTCTGAACTTCTCAATAACTTCAAAATTTTGACTGTTCAAGAAAGGGCCACATGGACCAGACTCAAAAATATTCTATCCTTTCAACAATCACCCTGCATCAAGATCCGAAACTTCTTCTCATTTTTCACCAACACGAAATCATCCAGGAATCTCCCACTGCTTTCTCTTAGCCAATGTCACTCTGAAATTCTGAGAAAATCAGTAATACTAAAGTCAGCCAAAGCGAGGAACGAACTTCCAAAAAACTGGAATCTGGATGAACTTTCATATGATGACTTCAAGCTCAATCTTTTCAATCATNAATCAGTAATACTAAAGTCAGCCAAAGCGAGGAACGAATTTCCAAAAAACTGGAATCTGGATGAACTTTCATATGATGACTTCAAGCTCAATCTTTTCAATCATCTTGTGGAAAAGAGAAAGGAAACCTTTATTAAATTCTAACCTAAGCATACTATTATCCAACATTAAGTAATAATGTCTGACACTTGGGAGATCAGCAAGGAGTTTACTCTATCTTTTAAGATTGTTGAAAGTGAAGAGACATTGAAATAAATCTAATTTGATTCTGAATCTGAGTGTATGAATTTTTCTCCTCCATATCCTGATATTTTTTTCATCAACAATGCTGTCTCGCCTCTCTTCTATTTATTTATAAAAATGTGATATTTATGAAATTATCAGTAACATTAATGAATTAAGATTAAACGTTAAACCTACTTGAATATTAAAGACAGCAGTAACGCTTCGTTTCTTTTTTGAAGGCTTACTGGTTATTACAGTCCTATTTTCAAGCAATTTTTTTTGCTCCATTTCATAAAATTGAGTAACATTTACTCAAGCAATTAAAAAGCGCGGAAAATGTGGTGCGGTTAGCCTAAGAAGGCAGTTCATCTAGTTTTTGCATTTGGTATATGAAAAACTACAATTGATGTACGAAGGCGGTTTGTCTACAAGGTTTTAGGGTAATTTTATTTAATTAAAAGCGATTACTTACTTTCAGTGTTTGAGAGTCATCTAATATGTAATTAAATTTTTTTTTGTTTTTAGTATTCATTAATCAGCACTAAACTTGACAAAATAAGTGCTAAAATGTTAAAGTTAAGAATTTAAGTATTATATAAAATTTAATTTGCAAAAATATCCTTTTTAATGTCAACTTGCCGGATGGAGTATTTAACATTGAAAATATGNGTTCATCTAGTTTTTGCATTTGGTATATGAAAAACTACAATTGATGTACGAAGGCGGTTTGTCTACAAGGTTTTGAGGGTAATTTTATTTAATTAAAAGCGATTACTTACTTTCAGTGTTTGAGAGACATCTAATATGTAATTAAATTTTTTTTTGTTTTTAGTATTCATTAATCAGCACTAAATTTGACAAAATAAGTGCTAAAATGTTAAAGTTAAGAATTTAAGTATTACATAAAATTTAATTTGCAAAAATATCCTTTTTAATGTCAACTTGCCGGATGGAGTATTTAACATTGAAAATATGTTAGAATAATTACTATGTAATATCTTACTATAATAATAATTACTATATAACTAAAATTGTAAAACAAAAAATTTTTCCTTTTATAATTTACATTAATGGCGATGTGTGCAGAATTACTTTCCATTTTTTAAAATTTAACTTTAATGTTTTCGTCCTAATTACAGGGAACACTTCCAATAGTATAAAATAAATTNCATTGAAAATATGTTAGAATAATTACTATGTAATATCTTACTATAATAATAATTACTATATAACTAAAATTGTAAAACAAAAAATTTTTCCTTTTATAATTTACATTAATGGCGATGTGTGCAGAATTACTTTCCATTTTTTAAAATTTAACTTTAATGTTTTCGTCCTAATTACAGGGAACACTTCCAATAGTATAAAATAAATTTATTTATTGATCGGCTTTAATATACTTACAGCCTGTTGCACCAAGCCAAAATTCCTTTTATCCAAGACTAAGAGGACATTTATTTTAGAATAATGTGTACTTCCGTTGCACCAAATAACTATCTCGAGATAAATTGCAATCTCCGGATTGTTATTCAGAAACATCTTATGTTAATTTTTTGCGTTGTATCAATTAAAATAACAACCGTTATTCCGAGATAAGTTTCATATTCCGTGATAAAAGTTATACTTGGTCCGAGGCAGGGATAAATCTACTTATCTCGAGATTCCAAAAATTTCACACGGAGAGATAGGAACCAATACATTACAAGAGATACACAATTCAACTCACGTTTAATTTAAGAAATAATTAAAAATCAATTGAGTTTTCGTTTCGTTTCTATTGGATTGGAATGGAGAGCTCTGATGACGAAGACTACTGGTTGGACGCTTTGGAACCAATAAGAATCCGTCCAACCTATTTAGATAGGATTCACCCGTTTGAACAATTCGATGAGCTGAAGTTCAAAGGGAGGTTTAGATTAAACAAGCCTACCGTACNTAGGATTCACCCGTTTGAACAATTCGATGAGCTGAAGTTCAAAGGGAGGTTTAGATTAAACAAGCCTACCGTACCCAAAATTCTAGCACAGGTTAACGTTATTCATATTTCACTTCATCAATTTTAAATTTCAAAGAATTTATGTTAATCACTATAGATAGAGCATAAATTGGAGTTTCGAACGGATCGGAACAGAAGTGTTTCTCCAATGAATCAACTATTGATTGCACTACGCTTCTTGGCTACTGGAACTTTCCAGCTAATCATGGGTGACCTTTTCGGTGTCAACAAATCAACCATTTGCAGAATCAGTCACAAAGTAATCTCGGAATTAGCATCTCTAGCTCCAAATTACATCACATTTCCCTAATCTCAGATTGAAAGAAGGGATATGATGAAGAAATTCTACGCAGCTACTGGGTTTCCAGGAGTGCTTGGTGCAATTGATTGCACTCATATTCCTATTCAAAATCCTGGGGGAAACGATGCTGAAATTTTTCGTAATCGAAAGGGTTGGTTTTCCATCAACACACAGTTAATCTGTGATACAGATTTATACATCATTGATGCAGTGGCACGTTGGCCTGGTAGTGTGCATGATAGCACTATTCTTGCATTTTCAAATATTCGGTACTTATTTGAGACAAAGCAGGTTCCAGAAGGCTACCTAATTGGGGACGGAGGATACGCTTGTTCGCCTTGGCTTTTGACACCATTACCTGAAACGCCACTTGAGGAGCACGTAAACTACAATGTCTGTCACATTCAAACCAGAAACTGTATTGAAAGAGCAAACGGAGTACTCAAAAATCGTTTTGGAGCCCTTAAATACGGATTTCGAATTAAACTAGAAAGGATCCCAGCATCTATTATTGCAGCAGTTGTTCTACATAACATTGGAGTGACACTAGGGGATGATGTTCCTCCTGAAGATAAAGAGTTAGAATATTTTGTCAAGGAAAAACGTAAATCCAATTATGAGCTTGAAAATACAGGCGACATAATGCCTTCTCAAGCTCATGGTTATGAAGTTGCCACAAGTAAGCGTACCGCTCTCATTAGCGGGCATTTTCGAAAAGTTTAAGTTTACTCTGCGTATTAAAAATGAAAATGAGTGACGAAACTCCGATACTTTTATGTTCTTACTAGTTTTGTCGAAACCTATCTATCTTCTTAACGTAGTACTCAGTTTTGAATCGAATGAGGTCAAGCTTTGCACTGTGCTCCGCCTCTGCAATTTCAATTAACTTTACGTAGTAAGCCTGTTTGGCTAAAGCTAGTTCTGATATGTTGGTGGCTGCTTCAGTTTTCTTTCCAAGGAGAATGTTTTTCGGGAGATGTGGACGACGACGAGCTGTCCAACACTCGTTCCCCATTAATTTTGTGAAAGATTTTGCTTTGGAGTGTGCGCTTCAGGACTTTCGTTATCGGTTTGGTTCAGTTCATTTACACTCAGGAGAGTCTCGGTTTCATCAGTACTTCGATCCAAATTAGTGGCATCTAGGCTTTCTTCATTCTAACGAGATATATAATTTGTTATATATTATGATTAACAATTGGTTATTGCCAAAACTCTCACTTGATTCATCACCTCATATACTTCTGACTCCGAAAACATCTCATTTATTGTACCCGAATCCGTGATGCTGCATTCTACCGTAAAATAAATTAATCAAATTTTCTGTAGAAAATAATTTGAAATTCAGGTACACATTAAAATATTACTTACTCATAACCTCATCATTGTACTTGGCATCCGAGTCGAATGGATTAGTTAGAGGGGTTACTGCTCTACCTATCATCGAAATTACTTTTTCATTAAGTGATGTCAAAGATTTTGCTGATGGGCCACCGCCGGTCTTTTTCCGGTGCACTTTGACTATCGCCGCTTCTTTCTTCGAAAGCTTTTTTATTGTTCCGTATGCTAATTTTAGACTTGTCCAGGTCCTCTTACTCAAGTTCACCGAATTGAATTCATCTGTGAGTAGAATCCATGTAGCATTCTTTTTCTGAGTCGTGACAGCATCTGTTTTCTTATTTTCGATTATATTTTCGTATTTTTTTACCAAGTCTACCAGTAAAACTTTTTCTGGTTCAGTAAGGTTTGGAGAACGTTTCCTTTTTGTTATTTCAGGAACTGACGACATGCTCAAGTTCAAAGAAAACACTGAACAATTTCAATTAAACTGAAGTAAAAGCAATAATTCTACACTAGTGATGTAGTACAATTGAAGTTTGTTTTGATCAAATATTCAAAAATTTGAATTTGGATTTCCCGCAAACGGCAATTTCAGCCAATCAGAGAAAGTTAAGACATAGGCAACATTACGAATTTCCCGTAAATTCATATTCATGAATTTAACTTATTCTGAGTGTTGGTACAACGCTAAAGTTTAGTTGTGAATATACCAAATTCAGGAATAGTAATCCAGAGATAATTTATCCAGAGATTTCGTTGGCACAACGGACCAAAACTTTAATTAATAATTCGTAGATTACTATTTGGAGATAAGTCTAAAAAATTTCAAGATTGGTGCAATAGGCTGTTAGAATTTTGGTAACTATTGACCAAATTGACCAATTATTTCGGTTTAGGAAGACAGAAGTTGACTGGAAAAGCAACAAAATTTTCAACATTTGAATTAAACAATTAAATAGAAAGTAAAAATTAAAAGTTTGAGAGTGAAAAACTGCTGCTTTTTAAACTCTCGGTTCTCTCGCTCTTTCTTTCTTAACTTGATCCTACAGTGGTCGCTTCTTCAACTGCTGTGTAGATTGTCAGTATTTACTCAACAATCACACTATTATCACATCGTGATACTAGAATACTTTTCGTAGGTAAGATTAAAAATTATTAAAAAGTTTTTTGGGGTTGCGTTTTATTTAATTCATACAAATCATACCACCAAAAACATATGTACAGTCCAACCAGTGTTTTTGGGACGACTGGAAGTTACCATAGACTTATGCTATTTGCTGGAGAAAGGGGTGCTCCAAAAATTATAGCGAGTAAGATTCCTTAAAGCAAATTTTTTTAGATGATACTGTTTACATGTTTCAGAAAGATTATGCAAAAGTAGAGAGGAGAATTTTTTTAATCAAGTCTCTGTGACGTCTAGAAAAAAAGTTACGATTTTTTAAAAATTGTAATTTCGGAACATTTTTTTGGGACAATGCACATGAAAAGTTAGGTGTCCCAAACGAATGTTCCGAATTTACAATTTTCAAAAAATCGTAACTTTTTTTATAGACGTCGCAGAGACTTGATTAAAAAAAATTCTCCTCTCTACTTTCGCATAATCGTGCTGAAACATGTAATCAGTATCATGTAAAAAAAATTTGTTTTAAGGTGTCTTACTCGCTATAATTTTTGGAGCATCCCTCTCTCCAGCAAATAGCATGGGTCAAAAGTAACTTCCAGTCATCCCAAAAACACTGGTTGAACTGTAATAAGGTTAACAGGCCTTTCCTTACACAAAACTTTTTCCAGGAATTATGACGTATACCTTCTTTTTGCCGATTTTTGGACACTGGGATTACCTGATACTGCTACACTGCTCCCAGTGGCCTCGACTTTAATTACTAAAGATTATAAGACATAATACCCAAAACGACAAGAAGGAACCAATTTCTAGTTTAAGTGTCCAATAACCTTGGACTTTAGAATCATGAACCATATTTTGTTATTGACTTAAAAGGGTCAATTTTTTCTGTCTATTGCTTCTTATATTTAAACAAAATATACTTCAGTCACATTAAAAACGCTTTCAGAACAAAATCGTCAGATATAATTCTTCCTTATAATTACAAACTAGGCATAACTCCACAACGCTAAGAATAGTGGCAACAAAAGATAAATAAAGGTTTAGTTTCTTTTATACTTTAATAATAAAAATTGGTTATGAGTATAATAGTAGTAATAATGCTCTCAACCGTTAGCTTGCAGTTTGTAGAATTGATTTCTTGATTCCTACTCTCTCTTGGTTGCATTTCTACTCAAGAGACTAGTTCCTGCCTTTTCTCAGAAACAATTATTGTCTTTTGTCAGGTTTATATATATTCACAAAGTCAGACGAGTATAAAACAAAAATACTATTTTAAAAGCATAGGAAACATATTTAAGCATTACAATATAAAAATAAACTAAGAATAAACATAATGCAGATTGCATTACTGTTATAAAATTGTCTCCGTCGTCGTATAGATCTTATAATCGTGTGGTTCTATATCGGTTATAAAATCACGGTGATGAAATAATTATACGAAAGGAGGCCATCGTTTTTTGATTGTGGGAAAATTATGAAAGTTCGATAATAATTCCTTGTAATATAGAATGGAATGGGCATGGGGTATCTTAGTAAAAACCACATCTCGATTTATTAATTCTTGAGTTAGAGTACTGACGGAGGGATAGAGACACAGACGGACATAACAGATGTATAATGTGTTTGTAACACATAATAATTGACAATGGGCGGATTGACCTAACAACCTAACAAGAATAAAAAAGAAATAAGTTTATTTTAATCAAAAGCCACCTCCGCATGAGTTCCGAGTAAAGGACTAAAAGCTAAAAGATGAAGAGAAACAAAAGAAAATTGATTACAAATCCTTGTCAAGGACATGCTTTTCGTTTGGTCGAATTGCGTGGGACATTTAACTAACCAATCATCATTATTACACAATTATATTTTTTTCTTTTTTCACAAACTAAAAAGAATAACAATCAATCAATAAGTGTATTTGACGTTGGCCATTGCCCTATTAACAAAAAGGAATTTTGCACATGTGAGAATGTAAATTGAATATAAAATTAGTTGAAAAGTTGTAAAATATTAGAAATTAAATGTGATAAGTAAAATGTAAAAATAGGGTCTGGAGCTTCTTCTGTGACATATTTCATAAGTTGAATTGGGGCCTTAGGGATTCCGAGAAAGTATTTCTGCTGAATGTGTAATGTACCAATGCATTCCCAAATAGGATGAAAGGAAGACAGTTTTCTGCACAACATTTGCATAACCTTTTCTCGAAATATCCATATTAAACCATTTTCCTTTGTTGAAGATGGAGTTGAGATTTATTCAAATTTGCAAAACTCAAATTGATATCCAAGAGGGAATTTTGTTGATAAAAATTATTATGAGTTTACAGAAATCCAACCGAGGAAGCACAGAAGTATTCCGCCTTAGTACAAAATACTGGATAGTTGCTAGTCGGATTGAAGGTTACGTTTACTGAAATATTCTTTCTACCGGTTGAAAAACAATACCCATATCGGTAAATTTAAGTGACAAAATCTGCGAAGCTTTTAATTCGCAGGAAAATCGATATAAAAATACATAATTATATTTAATAATTATACGGGGTCGCTCTCCATTTAAATATAAAACTAATTACCGAATTTCAAGTCAATTTGATGGAAACACATTTACAACCATATGTTATCTTTACCCTTGAGTTAAAAAAAGTGTTCAAGTAAGGGTTAAACCTTATACATCTGATATTTACACAACAGATATCTAAATAAAACATTTCATCAAATACCTTGCACTTATTCTTATGAATATATAACAAACCACCGAAATTTAGTGAATTGACTAAAAATTTTTTCGAAAAAAGTAACATGTAAAAGTAGTAATTTTGTAATCAAAGAATTATGCTACTTACGAATTAATTAATTAATTAATTCTTACGAAACCACAAAGTGTTAATTAATTTAATCATCATTAATCCTACCTAAGTATGCTTATCTGTTCATATTACCATTTTCATGTAAAATGAGGTTCTTGCACGTAAATAAATTAAAACAAAGCAAAAAATATTTTTGGCAGCATTTTAGGTTAGTGATACAAACGTTTCGTTTCGTTTCGGTGAGGTGGGTGTCTTCGAAACATAAATAAACCTCTACTGGCGGAATAAATGGGAGTACAAAAAGTGCAAAAAAGATATATCAAATCAAAGGTAAGATTACCCTGTAGACGACCGTTTTCCGTTTCGTTTCATTTCGGTCAGTTTCGTTTTTGACTCGAAAACGGTAAACAAAACGAAACGAAACGGATAATTTGTTTCATAAAAACCTAAAAACGGAAACGAAAACGAAACGAAAACCGGTGTTTCGTTTCGTTTCAAAACGGAATGGTTGCATTACTACTTTAGGTCAAAACCTCTTGATTAAATTTGTTGTAGCATATAAAAAACTGTTCAGGAAAAAGACACACAGCATACCAAAGTCCATATCAATCTACCCAAAGCACGTTTGCGCTTCATTTTTGTCTACTCAATCTCCCTCCACAATATCAAAAGGCATAAATCAAATTCCTCTTACAGTTGAATTTCGATGCATTCCAATGTAATCCACTATAAAAACCTTTCTAGGACAAACATTAAAAAAAAATAGTTTACTCTAATATCCATCATTCTGTGAGACAGAAAGCAGAAAACTTTAAATTAAGTGAGCGATGTATCTAGTTAGTATAATACACAAGATTTTCCCATCAAACACCTTGAAGGCGTTTGCTTAGTGTTTAAAATTGAAAATTATTCGAAAGTCATTCGAAAAAACAGAAATTTAGTTCACTGGTCGCAACATTACCGCTGTTAGTAGATCTTTGTTTTGCAGAAACATTATCATACTACAATACATGAAGCTTGGAATTTGTCAGAATTTCACTCATAAATTGAAATTTTCAAACAGCTATAACTTGTTACTCAGTGAACCAAATATTGTAGTTTTTGGACGATTTCCACTATTTTTCAAATTCGAGTCGGAAGATATGAGTATCTGCTGTTACAAAAACAAAGTCGAAATCCCACATGGGAAATATTTCTATGGTAATGTATGAACCATTTCATGGAAAAAGTGCTTCTGAAAGTTACCAATTTCAGAAGCACTTTTAATATATGAAAACGTACAGAGAAGCTTCACTTATGAATTTGGTGAAAAAGCCAAAAAGAAAAATCATGTGAGGGAAACCTCGAATCAAGACTTTCCACTACTCTTCACTATTTTACAAACTGTTGTTTTCTACTTTACACCTTTTTAGTTATTTGTTAGTGTGAAATAGAGACCTTAAAATTAATTAGTTGTGATTTTTTTTAATTAAAATATTTACATTGACCATTTACATAATCGAGTATCCCAGCATACCTGAACAAACAATCAGGATAGACATTATGATTTTGGTTTTAAATCAATATTTTCACCATTTTATTCAAATGATTGCCTATCTGGTGAAGTTTGACAGGAACATTCGTAAAGTACAATTTAGGGAAAACATTACTTCTGTTCTAGCTTGGAATGATTCAACTTTAGCTTTCTTTTTTGTTTTTCTAATTTCGAAAGCGAATCTATTCGTTTCTTGCTCTTTTATTTTTGTTTTCAGTTTAGTCGAAAACGAAAAGCAAGCCAAATTTAAACGGAATGAAATTTTGTAAAACATATNTATTTTTGTTTTCAGTTTAGTCGAAAACGAAAAGCAAGCCAAATTTAAACGGAATGAAATTTTGTAAAACATATTAGAATTAGTAATACCAATATGTTTCGGATATTACTAAATGAGTTTAACTATTAAGTTATATAATGACTNCATATTAGAATTAGTAATACCAATATGTTTCGGATATTACTAAATGAGTTTAACTATTAAGTTATATAATGACTCAGACCTGGTTACTCGTATTCATGTTTCATGTATTATGACTCATTTTTATTGGGAAAACAAGAGACGCTAACAGAAATTTCATTACTTTCCTTATAATTGTGAGTCATGTCACAGTCACTTATTGTTTGAGAAAGCACATTTCCCGTTGTATCCTCACATTTAATGTGCTAATTAACTTTGGAGTTTATGTGGCATGCTTCTGAGAAAGGGTCCCAACTTATGAGTAACATACTTCTGATTCTTACAAAAGGAGTAGTATGCCTTGAATTTACGGCCCCCTAAGGTTAGGCATAGCCAAATTGCTGACTAGCTCAACGAGAATGTGGTCAACAAGTCATTGAGTCATCCCTTTTATTCGAACGAGACGTGTAAAAGCGGAAGTCACTGATAATTTTTGATGTGATAAGAATTGAAGCAGTTTAGCAGGTTAGCATAATTTACCGATTTCAGTTAATTTCCTTTCTTGTACTTCGTTATCGTTTCCGTTTCCAATCTGATTTTTACCGTTACATTTCTTTTCCACCAAAGAATACAAAAAGGAATCAAAGTTTTCATGTTCTAGTAATNTCTGATTTTTACCGTTACATTTCTTTTCCACCAAAGAATACAAAAAGGAATCAAAGTTTTCATGTTCTAGTAATTGGCAAAACTTGATTTTTTGCATGCCATGCGGAAATTTTTTTTACTATACTGTTACTCGTTTTCAAAAAAAAAAATTACTTTCCGCGCAGATGGCCACAACTTTCAACCAACTACATTTTGCCGCAAATGCGTGGGTANTCTGATTTTTACCGTTACATTTCTTTTCCACCAAAGAATACAAAAAGGAATCAAAGTTTTCATGTTCTAGTAATCGGCAAAACTTGATTTTTTGCATGCGGAAATTTTTTTTACTATACTGTTACTCGTTTTCAAAAAAAAAATTACTTTCCGCGCAGATGGCCACAACTTTCAACCAACTACATTTTGCCGCAAATGCGTGGGTAGAAAGTGTCTTACTTTGGCATTAAAATATTTCGTCGNAGAAAGTGTCTTACTTTGGCATTAAAATATTTCGTCGAACTAAATGTTCAAATTTCAACATTACCGGCTTACATAGCAGATATAATAAAAAAAACCTGGATAGCAAACCATAGAAACCGCGAACATGTATAATATTTCAAAAATGTTTAATGTAGAAGTAACTGTAAATTGTAGACTATTTTATGTGCAAATTCACCGTAACCTGATAGCCAATCAAAAATATTTGCATATTAGAAGAAATTGGAGAGAGATGTAGATTTGCAGAGATAGAGATAACTAGGAATAGTACAGCATGTTTACAAAAAACGGATACTAATGAAAGTTGTTTTCTCTTAAGTTAAGTTGAGACATTTGATGAACAGCGGTAAAAATAAAAAGTGGAGGGAGTGAAGTTAGATGAGGAATTATTCAAAAATAGTCTCACCCAGACCCAAAAACAAACAAATTAATTATAACTAATTATTCAAAGTAATTAATATCCAACCAAACGGTGCTTCAATCCATGCAACAACTGTGTCAAAGGTCAGCTACAACAATCCATTTGGGTTGGATTTAACCAAAGGGGTCGCAAAAAGAAAAAATTTCAGAACCGTGTTATGCGTCTCTCTTGAGCGACCAAATGACCTCTACAAATGTTGCTTGGAATGATTCGGTGACCAACTGTTTCTAATGACATTTTTCTTTGTGGTGACTTTTTGAGGTCAAAGGTCAGGACATTTCTGAAAACGTGTAAAATGAGATCAACAAATATTGTTTGGCATCAGCAGGTGAACAACGGCCTGAACAACTTTTGTATATGTCATTTTGCCACTTACGGGAAAATGGGGTTTGACCTTGACCTGTTACCTCAAGAGGTCATGAGAGAAAAAAATATTTAAGGTAAAAGTTACTCAGATTAGCATCCTGAAAAACTTTTGTATGTCATTTTATCGGTCACACACTAACATAAAATTGTTTTGTGCTTAGAAAAATTTTGAGATGGGGAACCTAATTTTAAAATACTGAAATTTTCACGCCCCCCTTAGGTCGAATCCAATCACTTTTGACCTCATGTGGTCATCACAGAGACAAATGTCATTAGGAAAAGTTGGTCAATGAAACATTCTAAGTAACATATGTAAAGGTCATTTGGTTGCTCAAGATAGATTGCTATATCGATACAAGAAATTTTTCAAAGTACATGACCCAAGACGTAGTGACCACTTAAGGTCACCGGAGAGAAAAATTTTACTAAGAAAAGTTGTTCAACTACTTATGCCAAACACCATTTGTACAGGTCATTTTACACGTTTTCAGAAATGACCTGACCTTTGACCTCCAGAGGTCACCACAGAGAAAAATGTCATTAGGAAAAGCTGGTCACCGAATCATTCCAAGCAACATTTGTAGAGGTCATTTGGTCGCTCAAGAGAGACGCATAACACGGTTCTGTTTTCAAGTTTTTTCTTTTTGCGGCCCCTTTGGTTAAATCCAATCCAGGCATGCATAGATGTTAACGGCATACAAGTGCCAAAGTCAAAAAAAAATTGATCAGTCAACATAATTATTATTACTGTCGTATTTTTTATTATTGAATGTAGTTTGTTAGATGTTCCGTCATAATTAATTACTTTATTGGCAGCACCTACTGCCCTGAGTTATGAAACGCTAACATTATTTGGGAATTATTATGAAATTATAAAATTTACTTCTATAAACAAATTCTTGCAACAATTTCATCATAAAATTAATAGTAGGGGTCTACCAATAGCGTGCGTGGATTTGCGTGAGATTGTGTAAGGTTCCTTTTTTACACAATCTCACTCAAGTGGGATGGGCTTAGTGACTCTAACCAATGAGAGATGATACAATTTCGTAAAATCTCTCTCGGTTTTTACACAAACACACAATTTCACGTAAAAGAGTAACCTTACACAATCTCACGCAAATCTACGCACGCTATTGGTAGACCCCTAGTGTATGCCAACTTACACAAACTGTGTGTGTCTGCTACCCTATGCCGTTTTTGGTGAAAGGCAGAGAAAATTAGTTATCCGTTTTTTGTAAACATGCTGTATAACGTGGCAGAGATACGCGTAAATAAAGCAACAACAGGTATGAAAAAGCACTTGGAGCAACCTAATGATTTGTTGAGCTAAGTAGAGTAAGGAACAATGGATTTATCAAAGTAGCAACAATGATTAATTAATGATTGCAGCCTATTTCTGATGTAAAATTACTTACAATGAGCAAAAATAAAAAAGACTTATCTCAAAACAATAAGGAACAATAAGAAGACATGAAGAAGTTGACGATGCATAGTCTTATTAGACACATGAGCTTGTATAGTTATTGTTTAATAAAAGTAAAATAACGTCAAATGGATTCTTGGAATAGGAACTCAAAAACAAGTTATCCAATGCAGCATCAATGTTAATCATGGGTTTGTTTGCTGCAATATTTCACTATATACCGGAATACTTGGACTAGTTATGATACCCAAATAACTCTGAATTAAAATAGATACAGCTTGGTAGAGTAAGTGCGTCGGGATAGAAAGGCCAAGCGAGGCACATTACCATGTTATAAACTCCTTGGCTTTGCTGTTAGCAGTTAAAGACAAATAGTTACAGTAAAGTTCGGCTATAGTGACCCCGGCTATAGCAAACCACACTGTCCGGTCCCTGCCAAGCAAATGGGAGATTATGTGTTAAGTAGTCCGGCTATAATGAAATCGGCTATACTGAACTTCCGGCCTTAGTGAACCAAACCTACCGGTCCCCAGAGTCATTTTGTCCGGTTATAGTGAAATATGTCTGAATTCCGTAATGAGACCATTTGCTACTACTTTTCCTTATACTTTTATGCCTGCCCATCTATGCTCCGGACTTGCATGTTGACCTATGAGTGAGTTTGAGTTTATTAAGTAAATTACTAATTCACAATGTCAAAATCAGGCCAAAAGCGCACTGCGTTGTCCTTAAACGATAAATTCGATATCATTGCTGCACTGTCTTCCAACACACCTCACCAATCGTTATGTGAGAAATATAAGATTGGAAACTCTACAATTTCTCTTATTTTAAAATCTAAAATTGAAGAAGACTTCCAAAGGTTTTCTGGTGTAAGTTAATAATAAAAGTGTTGAAATATAATTATGTTACATTTAAGCAATTAGCTAAAATTCAAATATCAAATTCTTAGAATATAAAACGCCAACGCCGATGTAACTATCCAAAATTGGATTCTGCGCTCATCAAATGGTCTCAAGCAAATCCCCATTACCCAGTTCTCTAAATCGGCTTAGCTGAATTTATAGTGAAATATTTGGATATAATGAACAATTATTAATTTGAAGTGCCCGTTCACTATACAGATATAATGAACTCNCCCATTACCCAGTTCTCTAAATCGGCTTAGCTGAATTTAGTGAAATATTTGGATATAATGAACAATTATTAATTTGAAGTGCCCGTTCACTATACAGATATAATGAACTCCGGCTATACTGAATAATTTTGCCCGTCCCTACAAGTTCACTATAACCGAACTTTACTGTAGTTACAAAAAACTTTATTTAAAATAATTCTCCTAAAACGCAATGAATTACAGCGTTAAGAAGTATCTAGTTTTAAAAACCACTTCCCTGATTGCTAAGGTATTTTTATGGGAAGTTGTATGGAGAATTGGTGAATTTTCCAATAGCGTTTGATAGTTNCTAAGGTATTTTTATGGGAAGTTGTATGGAGAATTGGTGAATTTTCCAATAGCGTTTGATAGTTGTAATTGGAAAAATGGAAGTGCGAGTGGTAGTTCCGGCCAATTAATTCTTCAAATCAGATTTCGAGCTTTTTTCTCTCTTGTGAACTTCATGTTGCTTCACTTATGTGGGATTTCAATAGACTTTTTCTTTCCTTCCTTTGCCGTTTACGAGAATTTGTTATAATTGTATAGTAGCTTTTGATTCTTCTGGCTCACTTCCAAAGGCTCATGTCCATGATCACCAGATACGAAATGAGCAGCTTGATTTATGTCTCTGCGAAGTAGGACTATCTCAGCTACTCTCTTAAAAATCTGTCACTACCAACACACTTGAATCCGGCTACATAGTATTTCAGAATTACGAACAATGCTTTCTCCATTGATCACAAAATCTTGCCAATCATCAAAATCCACTAAAGAGGGAACCACCATGGGTGTCCATCCCCGTCACCTCAATGAGGTGTAGTTAGCGAGGTGGTGTAAATGAAAGGGTTAAAGTTGCTTAATACCGGGTTCGATTGCTACCTTTTTCATAATTTTTTTTTCTTATAATTTTCATACTTATGCCAATCATATTCTATAAATCTAAAAACATGCATGACGCAGTGTAGTTAGAGTCTAAAATTTAGAAGATAAAGATTTTTTGAAAATTATAAGTCATTTACTTGCGTATATGGCCTCATACCAAAAAATAAAAAACTAATTACCCTAAATTCCCGCCTACAATTCGCCTTTGCGAATAATTTGCCCTGGTTTACTATTCGACAATTCTTAACACCAAAATTTAAAAAATACAAATCACACCATAGATAACCCATATTTAATATTCATTTATTCATTTACAATCACTTGACATTTCTGTCATTTAAATAGATCACGTGACTTATGGGACAACATCATTATTCACGATTATTACAACAATTATTCACGAAAGTTTTAAGAAAAGTTAGAATAGTTGGAAATGAAATAAAAGAGTTATCACGAGGGCAGATTGTCACAATTAATTTAAAATATTTCTAAAAAGTAATTAAAATTTCCGTAAAGTGATACTAATTAAATCACTTAACAATTCTCAAATTCATCACCAAGTAGTTCATATATTTTATTTTTAATCTAATGAACTTCCGATATTATTCCTAAAAATTTCTGCACTGGTTTGCCAGACTATAAAGGTGAAAATTTGGAGCCAGTAGTAATAGAAATAGATCATGAAGAAGCCTTGTAAAATGTATCATATGTCAAAGGGCTAATTATATGCGAGAATTTAGGGTATTATTTAGTTTGTAATTTTTTTGGTATGAAGCCATATATGCAAGTAAATGACTTATAATTTTCAAAAAATCCTTATCTTCTAAATATTACACTCTAACTACACTGCGTTATGCATGTTTTTAGATTTATAGAATATGATTGGAATAAGTATGAAAATTATAAGAAAAAAAATTATGAAAAAGGTAGCAATCGAACTTTAACCCTATCATTTACACCACTTCGATAACTACACAGCATTGAGATGACACCCTCTCAAACGTACTTTTAACATTAACATCTTTATTATTGTAACGAAAAAAAGTTTTTAGCTACTGAAGAAAGCCCTGTCACATTGACCCTATGACCCAATGGCAAGAAATTTTTACATTTATATTATTAATAATGGTAATTCTACTAGAAAAGACTAATTTGGATTATTTCGGGGATGACCACCCATGGTGGTTCCCTCTTAAGTGCATAAATCACATAATTTTTAAAGTCTTATAGTTTCTTGTCAAAATTCTTATAACGTTCGTATTACTGATTCATCTTAAATTTAGTAAATGACACCAACTTGTCACGCCTTAATGGCATTAATAATATAATTAAAAAATTGCTCTTAATTTTTGCATAAGTTGAGTAACATTAGCAGAACTTGAATTTTGTTTCGGCTTATTATTTAATTAGTAAATACAGGGTGTAACTTCAAACGCTAAAATTCTACCACCCACGATTCAATAGGAAAAGTAGATGTGAGTTGGAAATAATATAACAGTTAATATAATAATATAATAGTTAGTTAATAGTAAAACTATTAACTAACTGTGTGCACCGAGTTTAGCTACTCTATCTTATTGCGTAAAACGGCATTTCTAACTTTTAGCGCATAATCAAAAAATAGAAAATTCATGTTTTTGCGTGTTGGCCATCGTTCAACACATTACTATATTTACATATTATGGAGTCAACCTAAACTTTACGGTGCGTGTGCGAAATTNGGCCATCGTTCAACACATTACTATATTTACATATTATGGAGTCAACCTAAACTTTACGGTGCGTGTGCGAAATTTTTCACAGAGCGACTAAATAACCTACCACGCTAGGGCGTCCAAGTCGGGCGGATTGTTCTTGAGTTTGTTTTGATTTCAAGACTTTATTTATTCTGGTGGTCAATTGATTTAAATTATAATCAATTTGTTTTTGAAAAAGGGCTAGCCAAACTGCAAAACGTAGAACCAAACCCAAACACAAGAACATAACTCAGATAATTGNGGCCATCGTTCAACACATTACTATATTTACATATTATGGAGTCAACCTAAACTTTACGGTGCGTGTGCGAAATTCTTCACAGAGCGACTAAATAACCTACCACGCTAGGGCGTCCAAGTCGGGCGGATTGTTCTTGAGTTTGTTTTGATTTCAAGAGTTTATTTATTCTGGTGGTCAATTGATTTAAATTATAATCAATTTGGTTTTGAAAAAGGGCTAGCCAAACTGCAAAACGTAGAACCAAACCCAAACACAAGAACATAACTCAGATAATTGATAATGTAAAAATGTTTTTGACGTAACTTAAAAATGCGAGCTAAGAATTCTGTAACCAGGTCAACATCAATCAAAGTGATTTCTCGGTTAAAATAAAAAATATTAACCAAATTAATTGTTATTCTCGGCAGTGAAAGTGAACCAGAGACAGATATTGCCACGTCTGAAGAACAAGTCTAATGTGTAAGTTGTGGTAAGATAGTTCGGTTTGTCTTACCGGTAAGTGGTTTAGTCGCTACGCATTATTTACGCACACGTAACGTAAAGTCTGTTGGCTCTATAATACAGTACAATGAGGTTGAAAAAATTATTTCATCTTTCACAACTTCTTTGGGTGTAAAAAAGACTCATGAAGCGATAGGTGAAGTATTTCCACAGTCGATAAGAAATTTCACGTATTTATTGACAAAAAAAATTTTTTTAACCAAAAAACGGAAATGCTGGACTCAATTGAGCCCACTAGTTTAAACATAAAGTTTACTTTAGTTTTTACTAAAATCACACGCTCATTCCTCGTTTAGCTTCATAATAGTGTAATCAATTCTGTCACTTCAGAATACTGGAGAAGTAAAGTCTTTTAATCTCATGAATTCATTAAGTTTATTCAACAACTCCTATTAAAGTCTGACACGTCTAATTGAAAACGCCTTGCGATCGTTGGTGAAACGCACAAATATGTGAATTGTTTGACCCTGATTGGTGGATTCAAATAATTTTTTTTTAATATTTCTAGATTCATTAACGAAGTCGAGTATGAAACAACCAAGCCTATATATATATATATAATTAATGATGTTTAATGAATGATAATAAGATTATAGATCTTAACTTTATATTTAGCTATAACAGCTTTTCTGTCTACACACTTTTATGCAAATCTTTTGAATTTGAACATGCAGGCGGAAAATTCAAAAGAAAAAACAGTTGAGAAATTCTCAGGTCTTATAGTGTGACAGATATAATAAATATTCTAAGGATTATTAATGAGTTCACATCCTTAGCTTTCCACAAGAATAGTAAGATTAACTGAATGACAGAAACTTTCTTCCAACCCACTTAGCNACAGCTTTTCTGTCTACACACTTTTATGCAAATCTTTTGAATTTGAACATGCAGGCGGAAAATTCAAAAGAAAAAACAGTTGAGAAATTCTCAGGTCTTATAGTGTGACAGGTATAATAATATTCTAAGGATTATTAATGAATTCACATCCTTAGCTTTCCACAAGAATAGTAAGATTAACTGAATGACAGAAACTTTCTTCCAACCCACTTAGCCNTTCACATCCTTAGCTTTCCACAAGAATAGTAAGATTAACTGAATGACAGAAACTTTCTTCCAACCCACTTAGCCACAAATCCTAGGATCAACAAACTTAAGCTTGTAGTTTTAAATTTTCTATTCATTTGAAAATATAAACAAATTTACTCTATTATTTATCAAAACAGATTAATCCACTACTACTTCTACATTATTTTACCCTTCAAGTGTTTAATTATCAACCATTCGAAACAAAAGTTTTGTAGTTGAAGAATGGTTTAGAAATACAACATGCATTAAGAAGTATATTAGGGAAAATATTAATGGGAGTTGCTGTGGAAAATACAAAGATGGCCATATAATGTAATTTAGTACTGGTTTAAAAAAATGGGGTATGATGAGGAAATTTTTTACGAACCTTACGTCGGGGCTGTAGTTTATTACTACGTTTTATGGAAATATTATATTAGTTGGAAATTGACAGAATAAGCTCATGTTTGATGTGTCGTAAATTGAGTGGAATGAAGCGGTGTAAGTGTGTTAGCGTGAATATATATTAGAAATTTTTCTTGTAAAAATTTTCATGTAGAGAACCTGATGAGAGGAAAATAAACCTGGGCGTGTTAGTCGATAGGGAAGCAAATATCTATGGGAATACAGCAAAAGAATCAAAAGAAGGTAAAACCTTATTGTGGTAAAGAAATGAAACGGTAAAGAAGAGAAGAAAAGTAATGTCTTCGTAATTTTGACTATAGATAAAATTTTTTTCAAGAACTTTACGGTATCATTATGTATATATCAAGTTAATAAACTATGGGTGAACGGTGCTACATATAACTGTTTCCACGGTGTTGCCTAATGTACACAACTAAATTTACGTCTAGATTTGAGGTATTTTAAATAATAACTGTTGTAAGCTATTGGCAAACTAAAACGAATTGATTTGTGTTACGTTTAAGAATACTTTGAAACTGTCACCACGTTATATCGTACTAGTACAGGGTAAGAACCACGCAAGAATAACATTAGCCTATCTAATTAATTAGGTATCTTACTTGCTTTGCTCCAAATATGTATACATATTCATCTACGTATGTGTATGCATAAAATAATATACATGTCCTAGGCTGGAGTAGGGCTACTCTTTTAAGAATTACGTACGAAATTCCATTAGTATTCTATTATTATTATAAAACATTGATTAGATTGTCAAACATATGCTGATACCGTTTGCAAGAAAATCACACTTTTTTCTCCAATAAGCTTGATTCCAGATTACTTTTATTTGTTTGTTAGCGGTCTCTGTATCAGTGGGAGTGTGGACACTTGTGGCAATTTCATTGGAGCGGTATTTCGCTATCTGCCGGCCACTCCAGTCACGAAAGTGGCAAACAAGGTCACATGCGTATAAAGTCATACTTGCTGTTTGGACAGTCACTCTCCTTTGGAACACACCCATCATATTCGTCTCCCAGATACAACCAATCAGAGACACAGGTATGTACATCTAATTCTTCAAGTCTAACAGAAATTTGATGACATTATGACGACGGATTTGAAGCTAACCTGCGAAAACATTAGGTAGTTAATGAAACACAAAACTTATTACCACAGTTGCTCAACTTACTTATTTGAAGAGTAAGATAAATCTATTTTTGTCCTAAACCGTAATGTGATTTTTAGCATCACACAATGCCACATGCGGATAAGTCATACACTTTACAATGCGTGTCGAATGGTGTATGCAAAAAGCTCATAAATTCTAAAACTCATGAACATTACAGGCGTTTTCCACTATGCGACACACCCATTTGAAAACCGTCATCTCAGAGTGCCCTTACTATTAAATCACGTTCACCGATCTTAATAATCTATTTTTACTATTTAACTCTCTACATTTCCAATTCGTTACATTTCACCTGGTACAAAATTACATAGTAAAGTCGAGCAAAAAATTGAATGTTCCAATCATCTTTACAGNGAGCAAAAAATTGAATGTTCCAATCATCTTTACAGTTGTACATGACACATTGACAGATTTTGATGAAATTTTGTAGACGATAGGTGTGCCGAAAGATATAGCAGAAATGTANTATTTTTACTATTTAACTCTCTACATTTCCAATTCGTTACATTTCACCTGGTACAAAATTACATAGTAAAGTCGGGCAAAAAATTGAATGTTCCAATCATCTTTACAGTTCTACATGACACATTGACAGATTTTGATGAAATTTTGTAGACGATAGGTGTGCCGAAAGATATAGCAGAAATGTANGTACATGACACATTGACAGATTTTGATGAAATTTTGTAGACGATAGGTGTGCCGAAAGATATAGCAGAAATGTAGTTTTTGTGTAATCTCATGGAACAACATTGTAGTCGACCTTCAAGAGATAAATTCACTAAATTGACCTCTGGAGGTCACCAAAGTTAACAAAACATAAGATCACTTTGGTGACTTCTCGAAGCCGTGGAAGGAAACTTAACATTTCCAGTTTGATTAAAACGTTGTTGCGCAGTTAACTCCTACTCATCTTCAAAATTTCATCAAAATCTAGCAGAGACTCCTGTACATGGTTAAATGTAATAAGTTTTTTGTATCTACTGTGAAATATAACATTTTAGACAAACCCAATGTTTCTGAACCGAAGATCATTAATCAGCAACATGACACATTCCAATTTTTTTTTTCGTTAGTGAGTGACATTCAAAATTAGTTCATAACTTGTATCAAACCGCGAACCGTGCAGTGTGTGATGGACTGTGAATTATTTATTCTTCAACATTGAGAGGATAAAAATATTAAAGCGAAAGAGGAAACTTCATAGATATTGGAGTAAAGTGGAGTGTGAGTGATTCGATAAAATTATTTTCTAAAAAAGAGCATTTTTTATTCAAAAATTTCACTTTACTCTCAATCAGGGGTAATAGTTTTCATGTATTGAACCATATCTTCATCTCCGACTTCAAGGAAAATTATCTCACTTGGGATGGATGGCAGAAATAAAACGAGTAGACAGAAAGAGAAATGGGAGATTGTTAAGAAAGCTACAGACGCGAGCAAATGGAGAAATCAATAGCCATAGAAGAACAAACCATACTAACGCTAGAACCACCTGTGGACAGAACTAAGAAGTTAAAGCAAATTGATCGGATATCCATCATTTAAAACTGTATATAACTGAACTTTATCTTGACAGTGCCAAATATAACTAAAATATTTGCCATACCTATAACTATTAATCTTGTATTTTTTGCACAGTTTGTCACATCATTTTGTAAATATATTTTCTTTAGTTTCAACATCAATCCAGTATGATAACGTCATCTTCAGCCTAAGACTTTTATATGTAGCTACTGACAAAATTATTAATGAAACCAATAGTAACAATAAATCTGATAGACAAAGGTATTAGAGCATGCGATAAAGGATGTTCCCAGGAAAATACAACCGGTCAAAGCACTATTTCTCAAATTGAGTGGAGTGACTCAATGTGAGCGAAAAATTGAGGAAATGGAATTATCCAACCTTGGCGTGGTGTGAATTCGTTTGTGGCTGAGTGAGAGTGTGCATATACGTATAATACGTTTAATATATGGTGGAAAAACTAGTTAAAGTATTACTGGTGTGTTAGGTATCATTTGTACTTTTTGTACTTTTTGTATTTTTGATGTTCTTTCACACTAACAAAGTAAAGTAAGTTTTAATTTGCTTATGCTATTGATAAAGTTTTTTTATTTTTAATTATGTTTCTTGTTCGGTGGCCTCTCGTTTTAAAGTCCATTAAATTTTTTCTTACTGTACCATCTAATATACAGTGTGTATTAGTAACGAATGATCGGGGACACCCACTCTAACCAACCCTCACCCAATCTCATCATCAGTTATGGGCTACAAATCTGGCTACGGGAGTGACTTAACAGGAAGGGATGATGCACTGGTCGAATATACCCGAATTTAACCAACGGTTTTCAATTCCACACTCCACGCATTCCCTTGTAACTGTCGTATTTTATGCATTTCTTAAATTAAGTCTACCAGATTACCTTATCGTTAATGAATTATTTGTTCGAAGTGTCCCCCATCCATTCCCAAACAATGATTTAGTCGATCGAAAACCTCTGTCTTATATTTTGCAGCATCCATTATTTGCTGATATGACTCGTTTGGATAGCGGTAATGGAATTTTATAATAATTACACAAAGATTTGGCGGAAAGTCCCATGGTTCGAATAAATACGCCGCATAAAACAACAAAGAAAACTCAAAAATCACTAATTCGACATTAATAAAAGACAGAAATTATTAGTTAATACTTACACCGGTTATCAAACAAATTTTGATTTTCATTCTTTTTCGCTCGACTTAAATATTACAACAATAAAACAAAAATTTGAATATCAAACTGCGAATCGTTGCCCATAACTGATGGTGAGATTGGGTGAGGGTTGGTTAGAGAGGGTGTCCCCGATCATTCGTTACTAATACACACTGTATTTAGGAGTCATTTTACTTTACTTTCAATAACATTTCACTAATATACAGAGTGCTTGAAAATTCAATGGAACATTGAGAAAGCATTGCTTCGAAATAGTGTTCTCCATGACTCCGGAGTCGGAGTCGGAGTCGACTCCTTGACTCCGACTCCGGAATCACCCGTGGTTTGCTATGGAGTCGAAGTCGATGACTCCTGAGCAGGCATATGCAAACAAGGAGTAGGAGTCGACTCCACACAATTGGAGTCAGCTCCAAAAAAATATCATGCGTAGCATTTCATCACAAACAGAATACACGTATGTCAGTAAGGTATGATACACTAAATATTGCAGCTCTGCTGCTATATATAGGGGCCGCTTTAATTAACAGCTCTGCTGCTTAATATAGTGTAGCTGCAATATACAGTTGCTTTGCTCCTACTTTTAAGAGCATTTTAAAATTTAAATATTTTAAATAATGGAGGCATGCCGACGTAGTATCCGACAACTCAGAATTAGAAATTGTTTAATAATTTTTAAGACTAATACGTAAACATGTACCGGGACAAATGTTGGCAAGTTTTTCACAAATTCGTTTCAATTCATTGACCTCTCTCATGATAACTTCTTAACTTAATTTACTTTTTTTTAGCGACATTTGTCCTTAATTTGCCAACTTTTAGATAAATTTTGAGTTTTTTTAAATTGAATTCCCTTGACAACTCCCCCACCTCCACACAAAAAAAACATGTGCATAATATGTTTGCGAAATCTAAGTAAATGTGAATTTTGACTCCGGAGTCAGTGCTCCGACTCCGGAGTCACTCCTTGTTTTCAAGGAGTCTGAGTCAGTGACTGCGGAGCCACTCCAAACTTTTCTTGGAGTCGGAGTCAGTGACTCCGACTCCGGCTAGACCCGGAGTCATGAAGAACACTACTTCGAAAACACATGAGAAAGAAACGTGTCATGTTGTTCTCTCAAATCTTCTTTGCTCTATGCTCCATTGACTTTTCAGACACTGTACAATTCAGGATGACACGTACAATAGAATCTATTTGGACTCATTTTCACTCGGAGTTTAATCCTAGTAGTAGTAGTATTTATTGGGCAAAGTGTAAAATGTGTGAATGGAAGCATGAGACCATAATGTATTGAATAAAGAAATACTATCAAACTTATAGTAACTCTGAGTCCACAAACCTAGGTAAGGTGTTGAAATATTGTGAAAGGATTTAGGTAAAATTTAATTTTAAATGATATTAGTGGAGATTCTGAAAATTTTTATAACATGGAGACATCGAAAACAGAAGACAGCGAACATGACATCCTCAAAACTCAACAATACATGGATGTTAGCAGCAATGAAAGGGACTAAAGACGTAATCAATCACTGCAAGCATATGATCATATTAAATTAAATTTACATTGTGTTAGGTTGGATAGTTCCATAAAGTTAGTAAAAAAAGTAGTTTAGAAAAAAATTGGAATGTTATTTCACCATGTTGAATGGCATTGTGCTATTTTTCTGAAATTACGCTATTTTTTATGACTGAAGGTATTATACGGTATTTTTTATCACTGAAGGAAGTAAACGGTATTGTACACCATTATACGTATTAGACATATTTTTATCACTGGAGGTATTATACAGTATTATACATATTATACATATTGTACGTATTATACGTATTATACATATTTTTCTGAAAGATACGACATTTTTCCACACTCGGGTTGAGATACAGTGGACTTAGCATTTTATTACCCCAGGTGTAATGGAACCTTGGTTAATACGAAAATGAACTGCCAGTCTCCGTTTAGAGATAACCACATTAATGTTGAAAACCTCGATCTTAAATAAACAATTGGATGCAATGAATCACATCTTGCGGTCTACCTTTTAACTTCACCATCGTGAGAGACAAACCTGAGTCTATTTTGTTGAATAAGTTAATTTAATAAAAAAATTTTGTTAATGAATGAAAGAATTAAAGTTTGAATCAATGCACCAACGTTTTTGCAATTATTCCATGGCACAGCCAACAAAATAAGACAATTGTCAAGATGTTAATTTTTTATTATTCTTTATCCCCTTTTACAATTTTTCTCAATCGTAAGTAAATACTAACAGTATTCAATGTTGACGACATTCTACACTGCTTTTTCGATAAATTTTTCCTCTCAAATTAATTTTTGATTTATTTGGGTGGTGAGATAGCAGACTCTATAAAAAGGATTTCATTGAACCAAGAAAAGTAAAAAACATAGAAAGTTATGACCATAACTTTAAATTTAATATTTGTTCATTACTCGGCTATAATGATCATCAAACTTTTGAGAACCAAATTTCTTGGTTTTAAAAGTCTTTATAGCCGAGGTTTACTGTAATAAGAAAAATATGGGACTGAAATTTTCTTTTAGAATGGATTTAAGTTCATTTTCGTATGGCAAGTCAACTATCGTATTACATTTTATTATCTTGGGAATTTTCGGTGAACAGCAGTGACAGCCAGTTATCTTTTTATGGAAACACCCTGTATATGATAAGTTTTTAAATCCCTCTCGTTCTATTTGTCACGGCACAATTAGTTAGCAAGAATTCGTTTTAAAATTTATTATTACTCAATAACTTGGACTCTCATTTTGTTTAGTTAATTTGTGTAGAANCCAAGAATTCGTTTTAAAATTTATTATTACTCAATAACTTGGACTCTCATTTTGTTTAGTTAATTTGTGTAGAAATTGAAATTATTTCAGAATAAGTTGACAAATATTAACTTTGGGATAAGTTATCATCAAATTACCATTTCCAGCTTTTTGATGCAATCATGATAATAATGTTAAGTCAATAGAAAATTTTGTGCTCATACAGACCGACATGGAAGTACGGATACACTGTCAATCACATAAACCCATATCGTTCAACTGTTCGCAGTTAATTTACATAAGGCCTACAAATTCAGTAGTTTTCATTCCAAAAGTGAATTCTCTTGAAGATTTAGTTAAACTGAGAGACTTATGTGTGGTTTCAATTTACTGGATTTGGATGGTTTACTTCCCTGTGTTCTTTTTCTATTTATTTGTATAGGTCGAGAGAAGTGTAGAGAAATATGGCCATCCGCCTCCACTGAGAAAATTTTCAACGTCTTTTTGGATTTACTTCTTCTCCTTCTTCCGCTTACGGTAATGGCCTTCTCATATAGCCTAATCGTATCAAAACTATGGAAGGGACTCCGCTCAGAAGCCCAGCATGTAGCCCACTCAAGATTCAGTAGGGGTAAGTTAATAAGTATATATCTTTCAATATATTTTTGTATAAAAACATGTACAGCGTGTTATTTATATAAGTAGGGTTTCTATAGTCATAAGAGTGACATAGCGTGGGTTGATTGTGGTGCCAACAACAACATTACTTTCAAGCTAAGATTTTCGCACTGAATTTGTGCGGCTAACAAATCTAATGGTTACTCGTACTTTTAAAATAGTAACACTTTAAACAACTCAATTATTTGGTTTACATGTTCACATAATCTCTGAAAAGCAATATATTAGAGGGTACGATCATTTAAAAATTAAAAATAAATATTGCAAGTTTGATTTCAAATAAACAATTTTGAAAAAAGTAAAAATGTAATTTTTGCATTTACCAAGTAAAGAACAACTGTTTGTACCAGTTTGAAGTGTTCCATCGTCGCATATTTCTACATTTCATAATTTTATAAAACGTTCCGCGACATTATGTCAAAATGGCAAAAATAAGTGCTTAAAATGAAAAATAAGTTTTAATTGATAAATTTTGGGTAAGAACGATTAGAAACTTCTTTGCTGCTGAAATCATTTCATGGTACAGTCATATGCTAAGAAAACTATGTGAAATTTTAAAGTTTGCAAGAATATTTTGATATATTTACAAATAAATATTACTAGTTACGTAGTTTCTCCTAATTGGAAAAACAAGTTGCAACTTAATTTAAAATGAGTTTTTTTTTTAAGTTTTGCAAAATAGTCATTAGAGTAAAGCGTAGAACTCACCGTCACAGAAATTATGCTTTGAAACGTTTTCCGTGGAAAAAAATCCTCCGGCGGAAATTTTTCTGTTGTTATACTTCACCAAATAAGGTAAGCGACAAAAGTTCCTTTCGGATTCCTTCCAAGGAAGGATAATCCTTACATGTTTTTCTTCGGCCAAAGCACACNTCCGGCGGAAATTTTTCTGTTGTTATACCTCACCAAATAAAGTAAGCGACAAAAGTTCCTTTCGGATTCCTTCCAAGGAAGGATAATCCTTACATGTTTTTCTTCGGCCAAAGCACACCATTAACTGCACCGATGGTAAGGAATGCAGTTCTTACTTTGGTCTGGCATAATGATAGACAGAAATTCCATCGATAGATTTTTATAAAACAGCGAAATAGGAATAACAAATCATTTTATATGTTTCCAAAATGTATTTGTGGTGAGAGGAATTAGTTTCCATTGTATTAATAATCTACAGGATGAAACAACGAAAAATTAAAACATCAGCACGAGGAACGGTGCTATACGGTAATTTAGTTGGTAATTTTTCAGTTTTGTTGGTGGGGTTTAACAATGGAAATTGTTTCTGTGGAAATCTTTCCATTCAGAAGTTGAAAAAAATTCAACTTTTAAAAAACCATCTGCAGAATAAATTCTGTCATATAGTGAGATGGTTTCTTTCGGTCTGGCCTAGAAAAATGGGAAATTGGACGGATGGAAATTCTTTCCAATCAACTCAGCAGAATTTTTCTCCTGCGACACATCTCTCGGTGAGTTCAGACGAGAGAAAAACTGATTCGCTGGAATTTCCATCCACTGTACTATGTGGAAATATTTTCCATTGACAAATCTGACGGTGAGTTATACAAAAATGAGTAAGTGGATGGAAATTCTTTCGGGCGAACAAAATTCTGCAACGGTCAGTTCCGCTCTTAAGAGCGGTGTAAAAGTTTCGAAAATACAAACTCCTGAAATAACTATTAACTAACAATTTTGTTTATTGGCACTTTTCATTAAATCTTAAATTAAAAATTCTATAAAAGTTATGAACTTTATAAATTAAAAGTTACACCCCGTTGACAGTCACGTGTTTACAGTGAAAGTATATAGATTTTATTAAATTTATAAAAAGTGAACGTTTGAGCTATTTCAAAATATATAAAGTACATAAATTTATAAGATTTTAAGTCGATTATGAGTCCCTTTGATGTCATCCTGAATAATCACATGGGCAATTATGAAATTTATGCGAGTTATAATACTTCTTTATAAACAGTAGCAAAACTTCTGAATCCAATCATTATAAAAATTACACTTTTTCGAAAGAGAAATATTTCAATTGCTTAAACTTTAGAATGTTTTAAAAATCAAAACACATCTCTGTCTGATTACAATTTATGGCTAAGTTTTAAATTTTTATAAATTTTATCAACTTTCACGACGAGTAGAAACACATAATGCCTATTATTTATTGGAAATTAAATTTTTCTTACAAAATTCTGCACTACCCCTTGAAAACTAATAGAATTACTGTCTTGATATTTCATTTTCAATAACTTTGTTTTGACCCGTTGATACAAAAGTAGCTTTATTTTATGGATATGTTACACTACTTTGAATGCACTTTCATAGAGTATAACATTTGACAACAAAATTCCCCAATCAAAAACAAATTCGAAGCTTCCTGAGACGAAAACTCCACACAGCAATGAATATGAGCCAAAACTAACTTTTTATGAAAAAAATTTCCCCGACTTGTGTTAGGTGAATTGAGGATGAGGTAAGAGGATTGAGAAAAAATCATTTGTATCAGAAGAGCAAAATTTAAGAAAAAAATTGCAATCAAAGAGAAAGTAGCCAACCCTGAATGGCTCTGGATAAATTTAAGCTTCTTACTGCTAAATGCTAAATTTTTTTGAACTACCTTGCTTTTCAGAAAAATGGAGTGTGTGTTTTCGCACCATAACTGTAACTACACCAAAACTGCTATGATCATTTCAGACTCGTACACCGAATAAAACTTTTTTGAATTGGATAAATCGGTTTGTTTAATAAAATGAACTCGCAGTGAAATAGACCCAGTTGGTACTCCTGACATAACTAATTAAGTATTGAAAATACAGGAGTTGAATGTAAACAAATGGAAAAGTATGATTCGTTCAGCAGGATTGAAATTGAATTTAAGTCAAGGCAAACCCTAACGTTTATTACGAGTTTTAAGAAATAGACGATAAGAGTTTCAATGAGTCATCGTGCGCATTCCGTTATTGCTTTTGATTAAAACAAAGTTTAAAAAAGTGTTGTTTAAAACAGTTTAAAACACTGTTATAAACAAGCGTGTTTTTTTTTGTGCCAACCCTGGTGTGAAGTCAAGTGGAGTATTTTATTGTTGAAATCCTGTTCACTTTATCCCAGTTCCAGATGTCCGTGGGTTGGATTGAACCAAAGAGGGCTCAAAAAAAAACTTAGAAAAATTTCACAACCATGTTATGTGTTCCTCTTGAGCGATAAAATGACCTCTACAACTGTTGCATAGAATAGTTCAATCACCACTTTTTCTAATAAAATTTTTCTCTGTGAACACTTGTTTGTTTTTTAAAATTTTTAAAATTTTTTTAAATTTTAAAAACGGAAAAATTCCACAACCATGTTATGTATCCTTCTTCAGCGATGAAATGACCTCTACAAATGTTGCTTAGAGTAGTTCAGCGACCAACTTTTTCTGACAAAATTTTTTCTGTGACCACTTTCAAAATTTTCAAAATTTTCAAAAACTTGAACAAGTGGTCACAAAAAAGAATTTATTAGAAAAAGTTGGTTCATTCACTAACTGCAAACGCAAAACTGGATAAAGTGGCGTCACAGTCAAATCCCATTAAAATAAGGCGCGAAACTTGTGATTACGATTGAGTTTAAACGTGAAAACGAAATGTCTCCAATGTACATTAAATTTCATTTAGCTCCAGCCTTCTTATAATTCGGTTTTGGGATAATCATCTGTGTCATGCGTGATTTGTAATCAAAATTTTTAATTTTTAGTTAATTAGCGCATTAATTGTTAAATATTAGTAGTAAATTTTTTCATAATTTACACTTTGGTCATTACTATTTAAAAACAAAATACATTTGGGACGAAATATCACACATTTGTGGTACCCTGCAGGTCATTGCTAAGGATGCATCAGTCACAGAAAACATCTGCCATCAGTATGTTATATCTAAATTACAAGTTAATTCATTACTTATTTAGTAAATGATAAACCAAGGTCACTACCTCTCCAATAAAAAAATACTAACAACTTTGTGACCTTTATCTAGGTTGGTATGTGGCATCAGTCCTAACTTAATTATATGGACCTTAACATCTAGAATACCATATGAGAAAATTCAAATTACAAAAAAACAAATTTAGTCAAATTGGTTCACTTTAAACTACATGCATAGAAGCATTAGGCGAAACAATTTTTAACGCAAGAATATAAACAGATAACGGATGAATTTGTTTGAGAAGATGATTCTCTAAAAGGAAGACATCTCCAACCATGTACATGTAGTATAATTTAGTCACATTGAAGGTGTTAACTAGGTTTGTTTAGTGAAGTACAGACTTACACTTTTTGGGTGATATAAATGGACAGCATATTAGTGTCATAACCGCAAATGTTCCCGGGGGAAGCATATGTTTTGATAATGTTTGAGACGGAGGGGGGAGCAGAGTACACCGGAGAAATCCTTTCTCAGACTATATAAAACTTCTGTAAACTTTGCAATGCAAACAGAATCCTACAACGCGACCCAGAAGATTAATTTACCTTTTTTTCTCTCTTCTCATTCAATTTTTCCACCCCATACATTAGGATCTTAAAAACTTTGCAATTATAAGAACATATAATTTCGACGCATTCAAGTGGCAGATTCTAGAGATACTTCAAGCATTTTACAAAGACTATGGAAAATTACGAATTATAAATCTCAACTTTGTTTCAGAAACTTTTAATTTCTAAATGTGTCTAAAATAACTGACAACTGTGGGGGGTTGAGGGTTAAGTGAATATGATGACCCTTGAATGAGTTTTGATATATTAAATCTAAAAAATTCTTTTCACAACTGGCTATTAGAATATCTTAGCTGTAGAATTAAATGTTTTCAAGTACAGGAGCTACAGCAAGATACTGAGTGTCATTGGGAAATACTAGACATAATGGTCAGAAGTACAAAGAGGTGCAGAACTATAGAATCAACTAGAGACACCTAGAAATAGTAAGAGCTAAGTGAGAAGAAACAGAGATACGAGAAAACAAGTGGAGCAACACGTAGGGTTAAAAAGCCAAGTGGATCTACAAAGATGTTGAGCTATATATAGACAGAAAAGAAAAGGAGTTAGCATGGTCTCCTTCCCTAAGGTGCCACTTTATTTGAAAATTGTGTGTTTCATTGCATTGTTTTCTACTCAAAGTAGTTATTAGAACAATTCAGGCCTTCGTCTTCGGTACTTTGAGCCTGCTTATTCAGCCAATGTCATTAAACTTTACTCTGGTTTGGATTCGAAACTTGAGTGATATAGTTTGTGCCAAGGCTTAATCACATTCTCGTGACATTTGACACCAGCTTTTAGAAGATTTATTTAGGAAATTTTAGAACCGAATTAGTCATTTGTACCTAGAAATTTATATAGCGCTGAGCAGCTTCACCATTTCTTTCAATTAACAAATTTCAATTGTTAACTGGTTGGGAATAATTCTATAAACACATACATATATTTACTTGTAAACAAAATGTTTGGAGCAACAGAAAAAAGAAACAAAGCAGAATTTAAGAGAAAACAGAACTATGTTTATAATAATGGATTCAACTTCTCACCTGTCACAAAAACATTCAAAAAGCTCAAAAATAAAGTAAATAACAGTGATAATCTCATATCCAAGGAGAGAATTGTTTGAGCTTTGAAATGCTCCTCCTACTACTTTTTGTGACTTTTACTACAACCAACAAATTCTTTATCCGAGAGAAAACCAATAGTCTAGAGAAAGAGAAGTGCACATCTGAAAACTGAAATCTATTGCGAGTTTCTGAAAATTAAAGTTGATTAACCGATATGGAGTGTTGGAGAAAATATTATACACAAAAGTTTGATGAAAGTTGCCCGATCCAGGTGTGAACAAATTGATCAATGCGAGTTATTCCAAAAATGTGAAATGTATGCCCCTCTGTACTACTTAGCATGATTGTACGATAAAAAAGATTTATTGTCAGTAAAACCATCACCATGAGCTTGTTACAATTGGAACAACAATGGCTGCAGTCGACGATTGAAAATTGCCTCTGCAAGGAGGTAAATCAGTATAAAAAAATAAATGAAGGAGATTAAAATGGTAGTAAATATGATAGGAATTGCAGTACAGAATTTAAATAATGTTTTGAAGGTACTTATNAAGGAGATTAAAATGGTAGTAAATATGATAGGAATTGCAGTACAGAATTTAAATAATGTTTTGAAGGTACTTATTGAAACGCTAAACTCCTAAGGCGGATATCCAATCCTTCACACCTTGCGTTTCGATGCAGAGACATAGCATCCAAGAATGAAATTGACATCGGATAGAATGGATAGGCCCTAATAATGAGCTACAAGGAGAGGATACAGCTTAGTGGAGCGAAGGGTACTCTACGTGGACTTCGATGTCCTATTAGTGAATTATAATTAGTAGTTACTAGAGACTTTGAATTGATCCTTATTACGAAATTAGGTTTATATAATATTTGTGAGTTTTTAAAACTTTATAGTTAAAATTTAGCCAACTTATCCGAACACACTGTATAATGAAATGGCGATGAAGTTTTTTTACTCAGGAGTTATAGTTTCCATATGACCGAAAAATTCCAAAAATGTGGAATTCCGTATTTATCAAGTTTATCCAAATATCGAATTGAATTGAATTGAATGTAATTTATTTAGGTGTCACAAGAATCATTTTAGATACAAAAATGTTAATATACTTAGACACCCCCATACGGGACTAAATCTAAAGAGTTAAAAATTAGTATTAGCAAATATCATGTTCCCAGAGATTTTAGAAGCAATCAATGTTTTAAATTTTGGTTTCTTGATCTAGTAAAAAACTAAAAAAATTTTCGCAAGCTTATATGTAAAAATTTCGAACCATGAAGATGAACCATGGATCATGAACCAAAGAGATTTCTGCTCTTCATTTTAGACGCCATGGAATAAGTAATATATACTTTGTGCCAATAGAAAAATTCAGTATTAATTATTACAAAAAAGGGCAGGAGGGCGTGCAAAGCGTGTCTCTAAACTTAATTAATGATTATGTGAATTGAGAGCTATTGGAGTGACTAATCTCACAAAATGGGCTATCTCACGCTATTGCTACATTACATAAGTTATAAAACATCAAAATACTGTAATTTTTCAAAATCGTTTCAGGATCTTCTGACTGATATAATTGTAGATAGAAAGTAAATACATTGATGCTTAAACAAGCAAACGCCTGAGAAGGACGCTAGGGTCAAAGTCTTAAACTTCCTTATTGTAGAGCGTTTCAAATTAACTTCAAAAAAAAACTTGATTTTAAATTACAACTTTTAAAGCTACGATTTTAGCTACGTGAATTCTAGCTACTTTTCAATGTTGTTTTATTAAGAAAACATCATTTAGTCTAAAAACTTCTTTTTGTATAACAAACAATTTGGGGAAAATAACTAACGCAAAATTTGTCAAGTCAAGAAACCGGGGTAAGAGTAATTTCTTATTTGTGCTTTACCTTTGTTTACCTTTATGTCATTATGATCGTATCAGCATATCAAATACATAAATAANAAAACTTGATTTTAAATTACAACTTTTAAAGCTACGATTTTAGCTACGTGAATTCTAGCTACTTTTCAATGTTGTTTTATTAAGAAAACATCATTTAGTCTAAAAACTTCTTTTTGTATAACAAACAATTTGGGGAAAATAACTAACGCAAAATTTGTCAAGCCAAGAAACCGGGGTAAGAGTAATTTCTTATTTGTGCTTTACCTTTGTTTACCTTTATGTCATTATGATCGTATCAGCATATCAAATACATAAATAGCATTTGGATATTAGAGACTCAAAACTTTTGTCACATTAAAACATCACAATGGTTATTGAATCGCAATATAATATTAATATTTTATCTATTCATTAATTTGAATTTCATGTGATATGAACTTAAAAGTTCAGATTTATCTAAACAAATAATAGCAAAATAAAAGTTAAATAGGTAAACTTTCTTAAAATACTATTTGACTTAAAGAAAAAATTACGGAACAATTACGTTTTGAAATTATTACAACTTGCACCCCAATTGTGCCCGCACCAAATTTTTTCCGAATAATTAGAACCTGTAGGTTTAATTAGAATGAACAAGGTGAAGTCAGTTAATGCAGAATTTTATTGATGCATAATATTAGAATATAAAAGTAATTAGTTTGTTTGACAGTATACAAAATGACTATCGTATCTTTACAAATGATAGTTGTTATACGATAAAAGTACTACTAATAGACTAATAGACTAATTTAAATTTTAAAAGAATAAAGATCATTTTTAATTCTGCAATCTTTAAAAATTTGTAGCAAACTTACGAAAGAAACAATATTTAAAAGTGTTCTATTGAACTTAAAAATGTGTTAACACAACAAAAAGAATGCTAACGATCGAAATAAAATATACAACTAGTACGCTAAAAAATATGGCCCATTCGAACCCCACAATGACAACTCGCTTGGATCCAGAATTTGACTGCTGATTTCAAAGTGCGAAGAAAAATATATTCAACATATTGTTACGATTCTGGTCAATGATCGACCGACTTACTTGATAAGAAGGACGAAGATGACCAGAAAATCCAACTTCTTAGTTCCCTTAACTTAATAAATAAACGATTTTTAATTAAAATCAACTAAATTGAAACTTTTAATTTTAATTTGAAAAGATTCTCTTTCATAATCTCTGATTCCCGGGACCTCAACTCGTAACACAAAGTCTGAACCGTCTTGGCTGCAATTGCCTCTCAACTGTCAGTGACTGAATAATTGGCTTTAAATTTAAAAAGAATAAAATAGAAGCCAAATCCCTACTCAAATAAATTCAACAATGAAATTAATGAAAGTTTAAACAATAAACTTTTATTTATTACAAAATGTTACCTAATAATAACTTCAATAATTGAAGTTACTATTTTGTTTCCAAGGCCCCCACTTTTGGGTTGGACTAGCTTACCAGGCTAAGTCTTAGCTTTGAATGCCCCTTTCTCATAACCCAAACCCTGCATTTATACTAAAATAAAATCTAGTCTCTAGTTCACAAAACTATAATAATAGAAAGTAAAACAAAGGAAAAGATAATTTTAACTTGTAGGTACTACAAAAGGTAACAAATTATAATTAAGATATTAAATAATTTTTCTTAACTTATAATTTCAGAATTAACATAATAATTAAATAATTTTCCCTTAATTTATAACAATATAATTACTTAAACCTGTTTATCAGCGATTCGTTGCTAATCTTTCAGTATTTTGTTTGAAATACATCAAAATGCTTCTTAAATTTAGTTTATTTCATTGCATATACTTTTATACCGCACTTTCTGCCCCAAAGTGAACCTTTTTTTACAAGTCGCTATGGTTTCTCGATTGTTATTGTTAGCACTTGCAGTGAAGCAATTAAAATAGAAATGTGCCTCTGGAGATCGAAAAAGTTGGTGAGGAAAGTTTATGGTAGTAATTAGGGCGTAGTTCAAATTCTTCCGCTACTGTGGTTATGTGTTGGAATGAGACCACGGATTCTGAGCAATAGTAGGACGAAGACAATAGATAGATTCTCCACCTCGTCTAATTATATAATATAATTTCAACCTTCAAGACAAAGGAACGAAACTCTTCCATTTTCACTCTTAACTTTATATATTCTTAATTCTATGCATTCATGCAACAATTAATATATACTCTGAATTCAAATTTGGAGGAACTCCATGAAAAGATAAAAGGATGGCTTCTGAAACTTCTCACTATAAACTTGAAAAAGAAATATTAAGGTGTGAAAAGTTTGGGTAAAATTTACTTAGTTTAGTATATAGGAGTAGGGATAACTATCTTCAAGAAAAGAAGCAATATTAAAACCCTAACCTAGAAAAGATATTCAGGTAAAAAATATTGATACCAAACAGATCCGAACAATATTTCCTTGACCTTATATCAATTCTTTTGATCTTGAGGGAAATAGGACGTACAGCTATCTTACATAGAAATTAGAGGCTATCGGGCTCACGAGGACAAAGACAAATAGACAGTAGGTTTCAAACTTCACACCTAGTTTCAGACCTCCAAAGCTACCTAGAAGAGAAAAGTGGTTTCTGGGGTTTTACGTTGTAGTTGAGCTGTAGGAACTCTGTAAATAGGGTCGGGATGGAGATAATAATTCAAAATAGGGTTGCCATACAGTGCAAATTAAGAAAACCTCAAAATGAGGTCGAAGGTGTTGAGAAGTTATTAGCAGAATAGTGTCTTGACTAAATAAGGTCCCTAACGGAGTGAGGTACGATAACATAGCGATTGTCATAGAGGAAAGCATAAAACCTGCGAAAAAATTGGCGGGGAAAATTGTAGTGTTGCAATTGTTTTAAATTTTCATATTGTATACATCTCACTTTGCTATAGCATACAGAATAAGACAAGTAAGATTTGGCAACAATGGAAAGTGTTACGGCATAGCTGCGTTGTATATGTTACCTCACAGGCTCAGTTGTACTGGCGCTTTTCGAACGATTTTCTTGTTTCACTAAAATTTACCCATAGCCCCATGAATGAGACGTGCTAGAATCTTTTTTGGCAAGGGTTATGGAAATCCCATCCTAAAGCGAACTGCATTAGCCGTTTCGCGATAAATAATAATATGTTTTTGTAGGGTACTAAGCAAATAGGTGTTATGATACCTCACACGCTAAGCATTCTGAGGTATATATAAGATTTATTTGTGCTGTCTGATATAAAAAATATTCATCACTCAGAAAATTATAGTAATATTTGAATTTTTAAGGTGAATTGACAGAACTAATTAAATAGTCGGTTAAAATGAAAACAAAATTAGTATAGCTTTAATTACATCAAAGCTATAGCAAAATTCGTTCGACTATGCCGCGTGAGTTATGCAAAGGTTGTACTTGTATTACTAAAAATGTCGTGCGGGTCATGCAAGGACTATTCTTCAACAATGAGTACATTACTACCGTACAACTGTAATTTATTGTACAGTACCCGTCAGAAATATGCAGACATTGGAGAAAGGTTTATCCTCACCAAAACCACATAGAATGGTAAATCGCCCGCAGAATTTAGACCATTGCACTGATAATGCACAAATAAAATCCGGCAAACAATTTTAGATGTTAAATAATAATTTAACATCTAACTATAAATAAATTAATGTTCACATTCAATGTCAAAATTGTATCTAAATATTAGTTCTACCACTTTGGCTGACGCTTGTAGTGGCAACTTTTTTCTGTACAGAAAACACGCTAAACCACGATTAAAATCAGGAATTTGTAATAAGCCTTTTAATATAAAAGTATTCGAAAATTTTCGTCCTTTTCTGGAAAAATAATGTCATAGATGACTTAAATTGTAATAAACTCTAACGATTGAAACACTCATTTTTAGGTTTAAGATGGTTTTATTTGTCTAAGCGAGACTTAATAAAAGCTTCTACTTTTATTTGTTAAGGAGTCGGGGTATGACAACTTTATTTTTTCCTCAATGAATTATTCTAGCAAAGCTTTCTCCAGTGTCTGCTTATTTCAGACGGATATTGTAGTATCAAGAATGAGATATGGGAGGATGTCGCTTGGCGATGATTATCTGTGTGACTCTTGTCGAAACTGGAAAAACCTGAATACTTGTCTGCTTATAGTGAGCTTGTAAGACAACGGCTGGTAATATGAATCTGAGTGTGGTGAATGAGACAAATTGGAATGGGCAAGGCAACGATTATGTATAACGACAGGGATTAATGAACTGTATAGTTATTTATAGCTGAAAGTTTAGCAACGTTTTTAAGCATATAACTATGAAAGTCGTGTTTTGAGATACAAATTGATTATGTATAATCACGTCTTTTAGGCTCTACCTTCAAATACAACAATACTAACACTTGTTACTTCACATACACTAACAATTGTTACACTAACACTCGTTACTTCACATAATTATCATAACACTTCAAATACACAATACTAATACAACAATACTATGCGCAGTACGCCCAATGCGTACTGCGCTTATAAAAGTACATTGTGCACATACTGTCCGAGTTAAGCGTGTAATCGTCTAGTGCGCACGCACAATGCGAACTGCGAGTGTAATCGTCCAATTTCCACAGATAATGCGAACAGCTCAAATAATTTACATATTGAGAATGTAAGCATCCTATGCTTAGGTGCATTGTAAACTGCACACATATAATTCCACTGCTCGTGGAAGTTTATAACTTGTGTAGTCTGCACGTATGATGCGCACTACTAAGCACAATGCGTATTGGACATGCCAACGTCCACTATACAAGTTCAACTTTCTGAGCAGGCATATGTCCACTGCATAAATCAAATCTGTACTATGTGTGTAGCTGCCAAATGGGTATGTACTTTGCGTATTTCATGTGTAAATTTTTAACGTACAAGTACAATGCACACTGCATACGTGCAATGCGCATTGGGCGTGTGAGCTTCCAATACGTAAGTCCAATGTCTGTTAAGAGTGCATGTCAAATAGTTACTGCGCATGTACAATGCTCACCGTGCATGCTAACTTATACTGTGAATGTAAAAAAGCTTGATGCATATGCAACCATTTAAATAAAAACTTTTCAGTTCATCCATTAACTTCCCTTATAAAAACAAACAAGAAAAAATAGAGTTTAGGAAAAGCACCGACTAACCATATCCGAATTCACAGACACGGCTTATTTTGTATCTCATCCGTTCTTGTTGGACGAACTATCGCCTAATGAAAGCCACGTTTCAATCCATTCAGTGGTTCTTGAATTATGTCTACAAACGGACAAACAGACGGATGGACAAATCAATCCAAAATGTGTTTCCTGGACATAATGAACGTTAAACGTTTGTGTGAAGTGGTCTGGATATATAGAATTTCGATTGCTATGCCATTTGTGCAGAACCAACAATTATTGATTTGCCATTATTTCTCGAACCAGCATCATGTTATAAATCTGGTATTGAGATTTTATTCTAATTTAATCTTAGCAACCATGACCCCATACAGTCACAAAATATCAAGACATTATTCTAACTTTCATGCTTTTACATATGACTTGGACATCAACCTTGCACAGTTTTTAAATTTTAAATAGCATAACCTCATTGAGAAACNATAGGATAACCTCATTGAGAAATAGCTTGTATATTCAGTTCAACCTACGGAAATTCGTGGCATATATAATAATTTATTTTTGTGTTGAGTTCATTGTGTCTCATAAAATTTGATTTACATTCAATTTTGATACGACCAGTCTGTGAGGATTTATAAAATTTGAATTTAGACTTATCTGATTTACATAGACCGTCGGGCGTGAGAAAATTTTTGATTAACTAGGTTATGTTTCACAGAGTGAATCTAAATTCAACCAACCAGAAGCACGTATGCAGGAAACCAGGATATGATACTTTTGAAAATTCCCTCAGGAAATTAGCATGAAATAATCTACCACGTTTGAAGATATCTATTGGTTAAATGTGACATGAGGTTTTAAACGTAGCTTCACAAATAAAATCCTTGGAACTAATGGATCAGATTTAAGCTAATCACAAAAAATTAATATCGCAATTTTAGTGAAGCTGCAGTTGGACGGAAGCTAATTGGTTATATTTGGTGTCAAAGTCAAGACAAAATGTTACCATTAGGTGGTCCGCTAGGGGTTTTCATACATTTTATAAATTGGTTCATACAACTGAATTGTTAAATGGTGTTTAGATTTACACACTTATTTAAGAAGATAAACTTTCTAAAAGGATTGTTCCTAACGTAAAATTAAATTGACAGCTAACGAGGTCGGTATAAAAACAATTTGCTAGTTGCTCAAGAAAGGTTATAAAAAATGATGCAGAATGCGTATGCTATTTTAATAATAAAATTCTTCAATCGACTTTTCTCCTAGGTTTGACGTTAGCAACTGTTGAGGTGTTTAAGGCTCCAAATATATCCAGTGCTTCTTCTAGGCAACTAGGTTTAATAATAATCGTCAATAACAACGGTTTGAACGCCAATTCCTAGCTATTGATTTAAAAAACCTTATACCACATAATATAGAAAACTCATACAAAATAGTCCTACTATGCATATACCGAAACTCATAAGGCAGCAGCCTGTTCGTCTATTATTTCAATTAATTTAGTTTCTAGACAAAAATTGGAAAGCATATGTTACCATAGTTGATCATTCTTTTTTAGGTTTGTGCTTTTCATCTTTCCCTTTTAATATTTATCCTTTTTATCTTTCCCTTTTAGATTTTGTTTGAGGTTTTTATAAATTTCACCTTTTTTGTACTTTCCCAAGGGGTGTGAAAATTTTGGATTTTAACTTTCCGACTTGAACAATGTTGCTTACTCGTTCATTTCAAATTCTTCTGCCAATTTTTGAAAAATTGCATACCGGCTAAAGCAGAAAAGAAAACGTACGAGTTATATTAATGCAAATTTCACTTTCGGCGAGAAACTTTTACGTTTTCTCCATTTTCATTCAATCAAAGTCCGATAAACATTTGGAACACTGATTACTGTCTAAACTCCTAAATAGCTGATTCTGCGATGAAAATTTGAAAAGGTTGACAGGATTGCATCTCTTTCTTGATATTTGAGAAAATTTTGTACAACTCTATTAAGTTATAATATAGAAAGCGTTTATCAGCTTATGTGGTTATAAAAATTATTGATTTATAGAAAAATCTATACCAGTTTCACTTGTTATGAAAACTAGAAATTCCACTTCTTTTTTTCCCCCACACTGGTTGTCTGGGGATAAAAGTTTCCTTGCACAGAGAAGCCAATAAATCATTTCAATATATATAATATGAAAATTTTTCCCTTCACCAATTCCATAAATTGAAAATTTTCTAATTACAAAATATCAAATTATTTTTGTAACAATTCATAAAAAATTTCTAATTTTTTTAAACATAAACTTTGAAGGTGATTATAAATGCAACCTGCAGAGCGAATACAGGACTGATATACAACATTTTGTGTATAGAGACAAAGCAATTGTTTAGAAACAGAATATTCTTGACCATAAATCAAACCCTGAATGGAATTATAAAGTTTGTATTTTTTGAGCTTCTCGCCTTGTGTTTTTGACAGCTACACGTCAGACAATGTAAGACTTGATTGACATATCGCTATGAGTCCCATATGGGCCAAAGCTACATCCAAAACCCAAAACCACGTTCATAAATTTTGAATATTGAGGTCACAGTTGGAGCCGTAGGTGAATGCATGCGTTTTGTTTTGCTTCTGTATTTCTGCTTCTATTTCCAACAAAAATACGTATCTAAATAAAATACATGGTACCCAACATTTTTAATGCTCTTAATTCTCCACATTTTTCTTAACCCCTATGAATAAGTGAACGGTGAGCAGTCAAAATATACTAAAACATGCTACACCTAGCATTGATACTGTATTATATATCATATTATACATGCTTGCTATTCATTTGGGTGATATTCCTTATACTCACCCTCCAGAAATATAACTTAGAGTCTAAATTTTAAAAGAATCCAAACTGCAAATATATCGCAACTTAATTTAACTATACTATGCCAGGTTTCAGATTCTTTTATGTTAACAGTGAAGACATTTTACAGATGGTAGTTGAANTTCTTAACCCCTATGAATAAGTGAACGGTGAGCAGTCAAAATATACTAAAACATGCTACACCTAGCATTGATACAGTATTATATATCATATTACACATGCTTGCTATTCATTTGGGTGATATTCCTTATACTCACCCTCCAGAAATATAACCTAGAGTCTAAATTTTAAAAGAATCCAAACTGCAAATATATCGCAACTTGATTTAACTATACTATGCCAGGTTTCAGATTCTTTTATGTTAACAGTGAAGACATTTTACAGATGGTAGTTGAANGATTTAACTATACTATGCCAGGTTTCAGATTCTTTTATGTTAACAGTGAAGACATTTTACAGATGGTAGTTGAAGAAACTTATTTTGAACTCTATGCCATAAACTGGACAGAATCACCAATACAAAAGGGAAAGTCAAATAATGTTGAAAAATTGGCACCATGTGATCTCCTACCACGAAATGAAAATTAATATTGTTGGTCCTGACAGATTTGTTTCGTATTGGTATGACTTGCCTAAAGACAAATTTTTCACCGACATTATCGGGCAGGGCTTCTTCAACTTAATCATCTTATAAGATACTTTCACTGTTAGTCAAAACTCTCAGAATTGACCATTTCCAACCTTGTAAATTCATATTGTGCTTAGTTTTTGCCATAAATATTGACTATTGTTGAGTTCTATGAGAATTAGGTATTTTTTTTGTGTGAAAAAAGTTTTTCTTTACCACCTAGCTTTGCTTTCTTCAAATTGATTTTCTTTCTCCAGAAAAATACTTTCTGAATTTAATTCCTCATACAAATGTGTTTTAGAGTAAACATCGTCTGATCACAATCTCGTTTTTACTAAATGTAATTAACTTAATTAATTATATTTATTATTTTACCTATAGTCCCTATCAGTTTTAAATTCATTATGGTTCTATTTTTAATTATTATTAATTTATTTAAATAATAAAATAAATTCAACAAAAAAAAAAAAAAAAAACTTAATTAATTAATTAAATAATGAAACAAAATCGATGATTGGGAATAATTATTGTGTTAATTTTGACTAATTTAGTTTTGGGGATGGATTCGTATAANAAACAAAATCGATGATTGGGAATAATTATTGTGTTAATTTTGACTAATTTAGTTTTGGGGATGGATTCGTATAAGAATTATCACCAACCTTCAATGTGAATTGCACTTTGTCGAATTAACTCATTTGCTTGCTAACAAAAATATCTCAAAATTTGCAATTAGGATACAGTAGATAGTACCTGATGATAAAACCCACACAGTTGAACTCGGCCACGCAATCAACCTAATGACCCCAAAATTTATTTGTACCGACAAACACCCTAACTCGTGGATTATTGTTGGAATGGAAGACCCTAAGTATTTTCCACAGCACAGGCACTTATGAACCTAGGAACCTAAGTATTCTCATTCTGCACAGTTGAACTCGGCCACACACCATACGCTCCAAGACCCCAAAATTTATTTTTACCGACAAACACTCTAACTCTTGTAGCATACGTGGAATGGAAGAGCCTAAGAATTTTCATTCTCTAGAATCCACTGACCTAAGAACCTAAGTAACTCAAAAACCATTGACTTAGGTCTGCGGTGTTGCTAAATCTCACAAACTTATCATGTTCAAACAAGTTTACACCAGTTTAACCTATTAACCCAAGAATTCTCATTTTACAGAGTCCATGGACCTAAGTTCCTTCACCGTCGATACTATGTTGTCACTGCTCACAAACCTATCACGTTCAAACGTGTTTGTACCTGTTTTAACCTATGAACCTTCTGCGCTCCGAGCTCTACAAAATTTGAAATACCCCCTCTACGTCCACCACCACCTCCTCCATTTCCGCTTCCACCTCTACCTCCCTAAACACAACGAGAGCTCCGGAGTTCCTAGTTCTGAAAAATTTGAATTCCCCCCTCCACCACCACCTCCTCCATCTCTTCAAACACAACGAGAGCTCCGGAGCTCCGAGCTCGGAACTCTGAGCTATGAAAAATTTGAATTCTCCCCTCCACCACCTCCACCTCCATCTGCTCACACACAGCGAGAGCTCCGGACCTCCGAGCTCGGAGCTCCAAGCTCTGAGCTCTGAGCTATAGATAATTTGAATTTTTCCCTCCACCACCACCTCCATCTCCTCACACACAATGAGAGCTCCGGAGCTCCGAGCTCTGAGTTCTGAAAATTTTTAATTCTTCCCTCCACTTCCACCACCACCACCTCCTCCACCTCGTGAAACAAAACGAGAGCTTCGGAGCTTAGAGCTCGAAGCTCCAAGCTCCGAGCTCTGAAAATTTTGAATTTCCCCATCCACCTCCAACTTCTCAAACGCAACGAGAGTTCTGAGCACCAGAATTTGTCTATTTTTTATGTATTTTATAATTGACTATGGTTGATTTTATTGATATTTGCATTCATTGAACTGTGATTCATGTAGAAATATGTTGGATTTTATGTGAAATTTGCATATGCAATCTATTGCATTTTTGTCATTTCGTGGTGTGAACATGAATTTCATTGTGTTTTCTTGTGTTTCATTGTAAATCAAGGTATTAAGTTTGCTGCTGGTGTGAGATAGACATGTATGTTTGCGCTAAATCAAAATATTCCGTACCATGTTAATTTTTTTCATCACTTTGAATTTCATAATTGTGCGATGACAATTCTTGGAAGAAAGGGTATTTGGCTTTAGAGCCTTTCTCTTTAGCATCGATTCTTTAGTAAGTGTATTGGTCTATGTAAGTCAAGTTCAAACTCGTTATACATGGGGCAATATTATGGCAATTCTTAGCTGCTGTTGTAGAGCTACCACCGTAAGGTTGGTGGTTGGTGAGTTACGTAGGTTCTTAGGTCCGTGGTGGATAATGTAAATTCTTAGGGTCTTCCATTCCACATATGCTACAAGAGTTTGGGTGTTTCATTGGTGAAAATAAATTTTGGGGTCTTGGAGTGGAAGTTGTGTGACCGAGTTCAACTGTGCAGAATGAGAATACTTAGGTTCTTAGGTTCAGAGGTGACTGTACTATAGCAAATACTTAGGGTCTTACATCCCAACAATGATCCAAGAGTTAGTGTTTGTCTGTAAAAATAAATTTTGGGGTCTTTTAGGGCAGGCTGTGTGACCAAGTTCAACTGTGAGGGATTTATCATCACGTAGGCGGTGGTGGTGGTGGTGGTGGTGGTGGTATTGGTGGTGGAGGNAGAGTTAGTGTTTGTCTGTAAAAATAAATTTTGGGGTCTTTTAGGGCAGGCTGTGTGACCAAGTTCAACTGTGAGGGATTTATCATCACGTAGGCGGTGGTGGTGGTGGTGGTGGTGGTGGTNGGCTGTGTGACCAAGTTCAACTGTGAGGGATTTATCATCACGTAGGCGGTGGTGGTGGTGGTGGTGGTGGTGGTGGTATTGGTGGTGGAGGAGGTGATGGTAGTGGTGTGGTCGTATGTGGTGGTGGTGATGGTGGTGTTGACGATATTCATTGTGGTGGTGGGGATGGGTAATACCGGTGCTGGTGCTGGCTTAAAAGTGAGCAGGAGAGAGGATGCTTATGGTCTTCAAGATTTAAACATGTTTGGATAAGTTTGAGGGATGACAACACTGAATACTTAGGTCAATGGTTGGTGAGTTACTTTAGTTCTTAGGTCCGTGGTAGAAAATGAGAATTGTTAGGTTCATAGGTTACGACAGGTTTAAACATGTTTGGATAAGTTTGCGGGATGTAGCAACACCGCAGACTTAGGTCAATGGTTGGTGCGTTACTTAGGTTGTTAAGTCCGTGGTGCAGAATGTAAATTCTTAGGGTCTTCCATTCCACATATGCTACAAGAGTTAGGGTGTTTGTCGGTAAAAATTAAATTTTGTGGTCTTGGAGTGGGGGTTGTGTATGCCGAGTTCAACTACAGAATAACAATACTTAGGTTCCTAGGTTCATAAGTGACTGTGCTGTAGGAAATACTTAGGGTCTTCCATTCCAACAATGATTCAAGAGTAAGGGTGTTTGTCGGTAAAAATAATTTTAGGAAATTTTTATGGCAGAGTGTGTGGGCGAGTTCAACTGTGCAGAGAATACTTAGGTTTCTAGGTTCATAAGTGAGNCAGAATAACAATACTTAGGTTCCTAGGTTCATAAGTGACTGTGCTGTAGGAAATACTTAGGGTCTTCCATTCCAGCAAGGATCCAAGAGTTAGGGTGTTTGTCGGTAAAAATAATTTTAGGGAATTTTTATGGCAGAGTGTGTGGGCGAGTTCAACTGTGCAGAGAATACTTAGGTTTCTAGGTTCATAAGTGAGNAAATTTTTATGGCAGAGTGTGTGGGCGAGTTCAACTGTGCAGAGAATACTTAGGTTTCTAGGTTCATAAGTGAGTGTGCTGTAGAAAATACTTAGGGTCTTCCATCCCAACAATAATCCACGAGTTAGGGTGNTAGGTTCATAAGTGAGTGTGCTGTAGAAAATACTTAGGGTCTTCCATCCCAACAATAATCCACGAGTTAGGGTGCTTGTCGGTAAAAATAAATTTTGGGGTCTTTTAGGCGATTGTGTGAGTGTGGGATTGCTAGTTCAACTGTGTGGGATTTATCATCACGTCCTATCTACTGATACAACTAGGAAATGGGAGATTTGCTAATCCTTAGTCTCACTATCTTCAGTGATTCTTTAAGATGATGAAAATGGAGAACAATTAGTTGCTTTATTCTATCGACAGAATCTAACATATTATTGATTTATTGTTTTTATTTTAGGAAATTTATGACAAGAGTTCTGAGGGTTTAGAAAAAATTTGGATTCTTTTTGTTTCCGAGTTTTGTAACTTTTGATAATTCAGCATTTACATCTTTTTTAGCAAGAGTTTTGAACCGTTTTTACTAAAAATATTTTTGTTAAGAAAGAATTTCAATTTATCTAGAAAATAGGTGAAAGTAGATAATTAGATAAATCTCAATAGTCAGTCTACAAATGTTTTGTTAGGTTGATAAACATATGTGAATTTAAATATGCACAAATGAGTATCAGATATTTGAAGAGATGAAGAATAAAAACAATGATTCTGGAATGTTGAGAGAGATGGGAGGTTTGCAGGTTCCAGATTGTCCTAAGGGATACAGCTCCGACAGTGGTCTCTGACCAGTGACGTCTTTACTTAATTAATTTAATTTAAAATAAACAAAATCCAAAACTTTTCAAGAATGGCAAATTGCCAAAACCTGAGAGAAGTTTAGTCTCTCTTTTCCAAAACACANCAAAACTTTTCAAGAATGGCAAATTGCCAATACCTGAGAGAAGTTTAGTCTCTCTTTTCCAAAACACAACTGACCAGAAACATCCAGGTCTTACGACAAACTTTGTATTAATTTTTTCATATTTAGGTTGTTCACAAGGAACCTTAAGTTCATATTAAGAATCATCCACTTGAGNGATACAGCTCCGACAGTGGTCTCTGACCAGTGACGTCTTTACTTAATTAATTTAATTTAAAATAAACAAAATCCGAAACTTTTCAAGAATGGCAAATTGCCAAAACCTGAGAGAAGTTTAGTCTCTCTTTTCCAAAACACAACTGAGCAGAAACATCCAGGTCTTACGACAAAGNTAATTTAATTTAAAATAAACAAAATCCAAAACTTTTCAAGAATGGCAAATTGCCAATACCTGAGAGAAGTTTAGTCTCTCTTTTCCAAAACACAACTGACCAGAAACATCCAGGTCTTACGACAAAGTTTGTATTAATTTTTTCATATTTAGGTTGTTCACAAGGAACCTTAAGTTCATATTAAGAATCATCCACTTGAGGAATACAATTCATACCACAATTAGACCTTTCCAATTAGTCTTCGAATATTTATCCATTTTATCAATTCGCAGTGTGTCTAATCAATGGACAAGTCATTTAAACAAAAAAACAAAAATAAAACAATAAGTTAGCTAAGGAAGTGTTCTTACAATAGCTGGAAAGATAATGTTTTCTTCTACTCTATTGTATCAGCAGTTGTTTGCCACCACCGGAAGCACCAGTGAAAAGGAATTAATGAGTTGTGTAATTTTTAGAGTTACCGAATACTTGAAAGCATATCCGTACGATATTCAAACCAATCAGTTGTAGCAATAAAAGAAAAGCTTCTCTAAGAGGTTCATAGGAACGATTATGGTGCTAAATATAAATAATCTAATATTGATCTAAGATGAAGTTTGCCAATGTTTACCACATACTGAAAATGTACTGGGAAGTACGCATAGACTCAATTTACCAATTAGTAATAGAATAGGCCGATTGAGTCATCGCTACTACCACTAGAGCAACAGCTTCTAAATGGTTGAAATTATCATCAAAATACATTGTTGGTGGAAAGCTAACTTCTACTAACTTCTCGGCGACCACAATCTGGGTATCGACTCCAAAAGTAATGACTCTGACTCTTAATCGCAAAAGAGTCAGATTCATCAAATGATTTAATTTGGATGTCAGAGTTATGAGAGTGAAAATGAAAATGATGAAGAATANAAGAGTCAGATTCATCAAATGATTTAATTTGGATGTCAGAGTTATGAGAGTGAAAATGAAAATGATGAAGAATAATATTATTTAAGCTTTAGCTTATGACAGTCTGAAAGTGAAAACAAATTATAGTATTACTATGTCGTAGTGCTTACCTAATTTGTACTGAAATTTTTTAAATTCTAAGATTTTAAGCTAATACTTTTGATTGTAGTTCTGTCATTAAATTTGAAATAAAAATCAATGTACTAAAGCCTTTAGTGCAAATAAGATAACACTACTGCATAGTTGTCGACAACAGGATCATATTGCTTATATACAACCCTTGCAACTGTGTTGTACATATTATATGAGAAACAGTGAAACATTGTTGAATTGTTCAGGAAATTATAAAGTTTGTCACTAGATAAATGGATGATAAATCGGTNGAAACAGTGAAACATTGTTGAATTGTTCAGGAAATTATAAAGTTTGTCACTAGATAAATGGATGATAAATCGGTGAGATAAAACTGGATATTTCTAATTTTTATTTTAATTATAATTAGATTCACCACTTGGTCCTGCAAGTGAAAATTCTCTTGAACTGAGTAGTCAGAGTCACTATTCCACAACTGTTCCTTTGAGAAGTCTCCGAATTACAACGAAGGAAAATTCAAATGAAATTATTACACTGAAACGGGGAAAAGGGCTTATCGTTCGTTGGAAAAAGAAAGATGGCGAAGATATCCCCGAAAGCAGTGAAAATGAACAAAGAGAAGTTTTTGAAGCCAGGCGGAATCAACGCACATACAACATGAGAGCAAAAAGTAGTAACGGATTGGTTGTCAACTCACATCAAACAGATACCTCACGAGGAATCAAACTCTCTCGAGCTATTAGAAGTACCTATACAGGCAAGTTGTACAGTATTTGGAAAAGAAAAGTTCTTTTTCATAAATTTTAATAGAACAAGACTGTCTATTTTAAAACTTTTGTCTTTATCTAGGCAAAAGTATCGAGCGAAAAAAACGCGTGATCAAAATGTTGTTTGTTTTGGTTGGAGAGTTTTTCGTATGTTGGAGTCCTCTCTACGTCATGCATACTTGGTATCTTTTTAGTCCAGAAGCGGTCTACAGTGTCATTTCTCCTTTGGGAATTTCACTTATTCAACTTCTCGCCTATGCGTCATCCTGTTCAAATCCAATTACTTACTGTTTCATGAATAGGAGATTTAGACATGCGCTTTTTAAACTATGTCCAAGGAAAAGTCGGAGGAAAGAAGCGCCCCCTATTTCTCCAAATGAAAGCCTGTTATTTGCCCTACGACCATCTGCTCTCAACAAGTCAGGTAATGCGACAAAGTAGTTCAAGTTATTATGAGACTAACTATTTACCTTATATTTATATGCCTAAAACCTTTTTTATACCTAATATATACGGCATAGAACGATTACAGCTATTTACGTATTGAAGTTTAAACTAGAGTTATAGGAAAATGGACTTTAAAATAGTTTAAAATAATCTCTAAAGTCTTATCTTTGGCTAAGGTAAATCCTATTGTCCTCATTTTAGCTACACTAATCACTTAAAATATGAATATTGTAAAGAATAAAAATCCATAAAATGACTTGCAGAGTTAAGTCATAACTCATTTTCATCCCAATATTCATAATTTGACAGTTTGATGCTAACTGCATCTTACATTGCATCACAAGTGGAGGTGAGCCAGTTAACCGTTACGGCAGTTAACCGCGGCAGTTAGCGGTTAACCGAACCGCACCTAAACCGCAGTTAATTCTAGACTGACTACGCGGTTACAATGTTGAATTAAAAAAATTATTACATTCCTTAAATACCACATTTCAGAACAANCTAGACTGACTACGCGGTTACAATGTTGAATTAAAAAAATTATTACATTCCTTAAATACCACATTTCAGAACAATTATTAGATGGAAATTAATTTTATTTCTCTATCCTTACCTAATACTTATAGTTCGTCAAAGGAAGGTTATGATGAAGGAATGTCAGACCTTCTCCATGTTGTGGGAGGAGCCGATTTCTTTTGTCTATATATGTAATTCCTTGCTAAGAAAATAGGCGCTCACTATAAACTGTACTCGCGGGCGCAGATATATATTTAGGCACAAGTTTTGAAAGTTTTGAATACAATCTATATTTTAATTTCCATCATAAGAATGGACTTTCGTTTTTAGGGAGAAGTGGAGACGATGATTTGAATTTGCGAACTGTCCTATTAACCAAAGAAATAGGCGGTTAGCGGTTTGCGGTTAACCGCAATTTACCCCGGTTACTCAGCTGTTTATGTCGCGCTTAACTGTAACTGCGGTTTGTGAAAAATCGCTAACCGGCACACATCTAATCACTACCTAGCGAAAATTTTTTTTGAATAGTTGCGACTAAAAACAANGAAAATCGCTAACCGGCACACATCTAATCACTACCTAGCGAAAATTTTTTTTGAATAGTTGCGACTAAAAACAATTCGAAGAGGCAAACTTACGTTTAGTAATTATTAAAATCAAAACTTTCGCTAGGCACAAGTCAATATTTGAAATATACTAAATTTTTGAATATTTATAAATTCTCGATTCGTTACTTTTTCAAAATTTGAATTAAAAAATGAGTTATGTTAACCTCTATAAGTGGGTTTTTGGATTTACCTTTAAATTTAAACAGTACTTGGGGCATTATGACAATAGATTTCATCCGTATTTCCCCGTCGGGAAATATTTGATGTTTATAAGCTTTTTGCTGATAAGTGAAAAAGTAAAAAATTTTGGAGGGAAGACAATTTTAGTACAGCAGCAAATAATACTTATAATTTTGAGTAAGTCAAGGGATGATTAACTAATTTTTGACATTGGTATGTTTTGACTTCAGGCGGCCGGTGACATTACAGTATCGTATATGGTTTTTTGTAGGAAAANTTTTGACATTGGTATGTTTTGACTTCAGGCGGCCGGTGACATTACAGTATCGTATATGGTTTTTTGTAGGAAAATGTATTTATTCAACAAATTATATATTTTCAACCTTTGATCCTGGAGAGTTTATTTTTTGTTTGTTCTACTTTTGATGGTCTTTGATAAACGTATGAGAAAATTTGGTTGCTAGCAACAATAAGAATTCATTTTAGTCGAGGACATTTTCCAGCAAAAATCATATACTANTTTTGACATTGGTATGTTTTGACTTCAGGCGGCCGGTGACATTACAGTATCGTATATGGTTTTTTGTAGGAAAAGGTATTTATTCAACAAATTATATATTTTCAACCTTTGATCCTGGAGAGTTTATTTTTTGTTTGTTCTACTTTTGATGGTCTTTGATAAACGTATCAGAAAATTTGGTTGCTAGCAACAATAAGAATTCATTTTAGTCGAGGACATTTTCCAGCAAAAATCATATACTATATGTGATTTTACGATGAGAAATGTGTCCAGCGCTGTTTACAAGGGTATGCACTCTTACCAATGTTAAAGACACTCTTCAGAACGAACTTAGGGAAGTTTAATATTAAGAATTGAGTTCTCTAAATTTGAAACATAATTCAAGATATGTAATGGAATGTTGGCTTACATAAAATATTACACTCATCTACGAATCTCAAACATAGAAAAAACATATTGGGAAAGTTCTTCACTTTATGTTTCCTTGTTTCTTTAATTGTATATTAGTTACTCGTTCTTACCTATTTTTGAAAAAAATTAGGCACAAAGAGGTAAAAACCTTGTAAGCATTTGCCCAAGTGAGGAATTGTCCATAAGGGAAATTTATAGACGAGGTGGGGAATTGTTTTACAACGTGTTGTAGGATCCATCGTTCCCTTCTCTTTGACCTAAAAGGTCAAGGGAATGATGAATCCTATTCCGAAATAAACCCAAAGTTAGTAAGATGGAGAGTGATCTTTATTAGATCCTCTCAGTTCAACAAGCAAAGACAGACTGACCAAGGAGTAATCTCCTTGGTCAGATAATAATATTCATTTAAATTGTAAATTTAATTATAAAGCGACTCCAGTCGCTACAGTGTTCATAGTAATTGATAAATATTATTTCTCATCAAGCTATGCGACTCTAACCACCGAGTCCGGCACTTCATACTATGGTTTCATTTGCTGTGTTCACATCAAGAAAAATTGTGACAGATATTCATCTACGGGGGAAATTGTTAATGGAAGAATTATTCATTGAGGAGTAGTCCAAGGAAGAGATTTTATGNTATATTCATCTACGGGGGAAATTGTTAATGGAAGAATTATTCATTGAGGAGTAGTCCAAGGAAGAGATTTTATGAGGGGAAATGTCCTAAGATTCCTATGAACAAGCATCAATTAGGATATTTGGTGTACCAACACTCAAAACCTTTTTTAATAACATTTGTCGTGACATGTTCCATATCCTCTTGCAAACCAGCAGTAAGGTTGTGTAAAAATTCACAAATCTTGCGTAAAATTACCTCATGTGTTGTTCATCGAAATGTATACTGATGAATTTTATCGTTTTTCAGGAGTGGTCGTTCTGGACTGTGAAGATCGGGTTTAGCCATAACTGAGGAGAGTTAGAATAAAAAATATGGAGTTTTAGCCCAAACTGTATCATCCATTAAGAAGTGTTTGGAACTAGTTTTGTTTGACAGTTATCATGGAAACAAAAAATAAGGATTGGCAGGCAAGAATTTCTTTAGTCATGACACGCGTCTCGTCTGAAACATAAATAATACAAGACAGTACTTTTCATCAACAAACGATTAGTTATAATTTATTTCCAAATTTGTTACAACTTATCAACAATATGAAAATTCGAAGTAGTCCATCCACTAGTTTGTTCGAACAAGTTCCTCGCTATCGTCAACATCAAATGGTTGTCAAAACTAAAAATGGATCGTATTATCTACTTTGGGAGTGCAATAATAAGTATTCCTTTATTATATTTGTAATAATAATTATCAAAAATATGTCAAAGTTATATCAATTTCTATATACATATAATAAATATATTACGTAACAAATAATCAAGGTTACTGTAACCAGGAAACAAAATTATATGTCGACATAGATTTCGTCTCGGTACCGAATCATTTTCAAATAAATATTAAAAAATAATAATAGTAATTTAAGTAAAATGCAATTGGATTTTGATAGTTATTTTGATTTTGATTTTCGTGGCTCAAATTGGACGAAATACGTTACTGACTCCGAATCGTCAATATTTTCGTGTGATTAACGCATAACTGATATTTAGTATACCTAATGAAAATTAGAATTTATTGTGACCCATTTGTAACTTGACGTACAACTTGATGATTTGTACATATACATTTCAATACAAGTTACCATTTCTGTAATTTATCGAGTCAAGCTTATTGTCACTATACACTTACATCCTGTTCTGACATAGTTACTACGATAGTTTTTTGTATTAAATATTCGTAAACATAAATTCGACGACGTGATGAGCCTGCAATTGTATATGTTATAAATACTTCATCTCCACCTTTCGCCAATATTTGATTCAATGACAGGTGTGATAGAGTTAGACACCAATTAGTGCTGAAGCCCCTATACAGTGGTCCACAGGTTTTTAAGAACGCTGGGAGCCACTTTTGTCCCATGCTCTTTGCTGGGGAAGGAGTGTTCTTAAAATTGTGTGTCGTATATCTTCTAAACAAAAGTTTTTCTGGGAAAACGCTTTTCAATTTCAGAAAGACCATTGAAAAGTAGCGTTTGATGTCAAAAAATCAAGTCTCTACCATCAATGTTTCAGAAGTTATAATGTTTTAAATACTTAATTTTTTTGATGTTCTTTTAAAACAAGCCCATCTCTTAGTACATCGTCTCAAAAAAATGTCTAAAATTTTCAACTTCAATTAATCGACGGCTCCAAGTTTTAATTACAAAGTCAAGTTGATTTTAATTAGAATTTAAATATTTATACTTAATAAGAAACTTGAAAATAAATGTAAAAAACTAAACCAAAATAACGGGCTAAAACCCAAAAAACTCTATCTCTGTGTAACTCCTTTTCTCTACTTCCTTTTCTTTTCGTGACTCTTTAGTTACTAAAAAATGCCTTGTCATCGCCAAGCCGAGATTGTCATCCTCCACCGAGATGAGTTACGAGGATGCAGCGCTGGAGGGAAACTTTAAACCTAAGTCCCACATGGGACACAACACTGCCTTTGAGTAAATATATTATGACAGCTGTTGGGAAGAAGGCGAATGAAATTACATGGGATAAAGGACGAGAAGTCATGTTTAAATGAATCAGGCGAGAAGGTGTTAACGTTAAAGACCTGCTTATCTATGTTGTAAGGTCCGCTCATAAAAATAGTGTTAGTCCTCCCGGCTTAAACACATTTTTGTTTCTAAAGAAGCTGACATTTCCAACAGCGATTATAGGGGTGGCGTTGGGAAGCAGAATACCTTCGCTCATATTAGCTGATGTTAGTAGGAAGTAATTGTTTCTCTGAAGATGATATAAATATGCATTTAATGTAATAGTGAAATGCACACTTTGCTGGGTTGCGCTTTCTGAGAGTCAGACCGAATTGTTTTGGGAGCACAGTAAGTATTCATGGAGAAAGAAAGTCAGGTGTGAGTAACAATGGAGAGAGTTATGGGTAAGCAGCTCTATATTTATATGATTCAAATTTTATATTCAACGACATCATTATACACTTGTGACGTACATAAAATTACTTAGGAAAACACAGTCGGCACCTTCGTAAGGAGCGTGACGCTTAGAATTCTTTTCGTAATTTTAAAAGTTCTCCCAAATACTTTACAAAGGTGTAACTAAACTAGTATTCAATATAAAGGAATGAGAAAATACAAAATATTAGGCTAAATACAAAATAATCATTTCCAATGATTGCATCTTGACTGTTGGAATATGTCACCATGTACATGATTATTTCGGGAACATTCACTGAAAAACTTAACAGATACAATGGGTTGACAGGTTCTGGCGAAAAAAAAAGATTCTCGGTAATGAATGCTTTGAATCCGAAGCTAATACAATGAAGAGTGAAGCATCATTATTCATTAAGTAATTTAATATTTTTTCAATAACGTGCCTACCCACTGCATTGTAATATACAATGCGACCCAAATAGGTCCAGATCAGGCAGCTGAAGAATGAAGTGACCTGGACCTAAACGTGCTTTTCCAGGAACATTTTTAAGCCGGGAACAGATTTGTCATCGACGTCGATGTGACGTTATTTAAGAAATGAAGGCCGAAATTGAAGTGTTAATTCAATAACATCGTATGTCATTCTTTTTCAAACTGCTAAAACCGTGAATTCCGAAAATAATTTGAATGTAGATGCCTTCCGCTTTTGATACATTTGTTACATTTTTTGGACGTTTATTTAACTCATTGGCTTTCGCATTACCCGACCTCGGGCATCACGCCACCTCGTGCATTACCAGACCCCGGGCATTACCCAACCTCGGGCATTTCTCGACCTCGGGTATTACCCAAGCTTGGGCATTACCCGACGTCCGGCATTACCCCACCTCGGCCATTTCCCGACCTCGGCAATTTCCCGACCTTGGGCGTTGCCCAACCCCGGGCATCAGCCAACTCCGACCTTACAATATGCCATTCATTACGCTATCTCAGACATTAGCTCACCCCGGTACTTAACTCGACCCCGACATTAACCTACCCCAGACATTACTCTACCCCCGGTAATTACCCCATCCTCCCTACTGCAAAATTTTTCGCGCTATTTTCATGTCTTCATGTGCATCTACTGTTGACATTCCTCTCAGCGTTTTAGCACTGCAACACATGTTTACTCCGTTTACAACGGTTTGTTTAGTACTTTCTTAACGGAATGCTATAAGCGAAAAGTTTGATTTTAGACAAAAATCGTCATTGTCGAAATATCTGTGATTCTGTTTTGAATAAACATTTCCAATAAACTACTTTCTACCTAGTTAATATAAACTTGTTTAAGCATAGATCCTGAAAGATTTGGTTGTGAGGCTTTGCGTTGTAAATTAAGACATGCTGTATCGATGTGAAACATTAACTAAATTGTCTTGCATCAAAGCTACTCGGGGCGTAATTTGACGGGTTGTCGGTCTATATTCTTGCAGCAAAATTAAACAAGTGTTGATCAATCAAAATTTTCATTATCATTTTTTTATTTAGAATCACATTTTGTGGTATAATGCGAGTAGTTACTTGATTACTCGTTCGTTTCTCATTTATATTATAAAAAAATTGGGATCAGAGTCGTCGTATTTCTTCGTAATGTTTTTTTAAACAAACAAATCCCATTTAACTCCGTCACAAGCTGCTGTGCTTTGTGTCCTGTGCTTTTGCAAGTTTGAACAACATGGGCTGAGCCAAGGTGAAAGTGGAGAAGAAAAGTATTAAATACGTTATTCACTGTGTTCGAGGAAATGTGCAGTTATCTATTCTCTAATTGATGTTGCTGAAGGGAAAATGGTGCTCAAAATTTGATCAACGGTGTGTAGTATATGCCTTTGTTTCGAATAGAAACAGTTTTGTTCTTTGAGAAATGTATTTCCAAAGTGATATTATCTTTAGGCTAATTTCTTAGTACATCCCTGGAAATGGAAGTAATAGCATTCTAAAATTTTGGCATATCATTGTGTTTTTTGTGATATAGTTCAACAAACTTTTAAGTCAATATCAAAAATATGAAAAGAAAAATGGTATAAAGCCTTCACTCCAAAATATTTGCTTCTTTCCCAAATATTAATTAAATTATTAAACTTGGTCACCAGAAAGATGGAAATTGAATTAATGGCACTTTCTTAAATATTTTGGCAAGTAACTGTAAGTAGTGTATTAGTTTAAAATTACACTAATAAAATATTAGCTGCAGCATGTCCGAAGTTTTTCCGAACCACTAATTATTTGGTAAAATCCTTCTCCTAAAGTAAGTCACAATTTAAAAAAATTAATATTTTGTGTTATTGCATAAGAAAACTCTTTTTTTTTTGACCATTTTCTCCCATGTCGATTAGTAGACAATTTTTTTAATTAAGATGAGCAGAAGCAGCTTAGAAACAGAGTTAGCACATTCTCAGAGAATTTCTTCAGAATCGGTTAGTAGGTTTCTGATTAATGAGCACAAACAGAATGATAAGATAGGAAACTATCGCACACTGATATAATGTGCGGCGATTGTTTCAGCAAATTACTTTGTTATTTAGAATTTAGTAACTTACATACCGATTTTCATGACATTTTCTGTGAATGAGCAGAATCTATGAGTAAGCTGCATCTAATTCTGATCTTAGTCTTAAATAATTGTTTCTTGGTAGACGATGGAGAAATTATCTAGAAAGTAAAAGTTTTCTCATTTCATAGCCATTAAAAATTATTTTTCGAAGGTGCGACTGCCATTTCGGGTAAAGAAATTTGCCCACTAGGTTATAATTTTGGAAAACTTTAAACATACCACAAAAAAAGATTTGATTGGTTTATGTTAGACTAATGACTGGTTAAAGTTAATTTTCGAAATGGTTAATAATGTGGCATAAATTTTTTTTTCAACCTCCTTCTCTCCAAATCTTACAATTCATTTCATATTACAGAAAAGTGCAAATATTTCTTAATAAATCCTTATCACGATTTATCTTTTTTATTTCTAGTATTCACGTAAAATTTCATTGGATCATATCGGAAAATAACTTCGATATGCAAAATCCTATAATGGTATTACTTCCATATTCAAGGCGTAAAAAGATACCCTAACTGTTATATCTGTCAATACATCCTTTCGAAATTTATCCTCAGCTATTATTAGAAAATAGTGCGTTTAAAATACAACAGGATAACAAATTGGAATACAGTTAGTTACTACACCACGGACAGTATTATAAAACATTCTGAAGTTTCTTTTTGTCAGTAATTATTTGGTGGAGAAAGTTCCTGTTTTATGACTAAGTGCAATGAACTTAGTCATAAAACCCTTAAATTACAGCCTTCCTTAAATAACGTCACATTGACGTCGATGACAAATCGGTTCAAGGCCCTTCCATTAGACGAAGTAGATGCGATCTGTCATAAATTTAAAAACACGCAATCATGTTGTCAATTTAGGTTTTAATAAAAGTATCCGTCTTGCCCACGTCCCTTAATTCTCCGCAAATCCCTCCCGCCCACATCTCTACCTTCCAAGTCCATTCCACTCACATCCTCTCTTTTCCCTTTTACAAGCTCGCCTACATTCATCTACATCTCTCCGTTCATCCACATTGTTATCCTGCAGTCACATTGTTATGCATCAGGTGGGGTATGAATTGAAGGTAACTAACATATTTATAGTCTGCTGGACAATAATTGCAGTTACAGTAAGTTGTAAACCTTTATCTGCAATTGCGAAGAAATCACCCTTACAAGTTTTTTTCGCCTACATCCCGTTTATCCACAGCTCTCTCTCTAATACATCTTCCACACTTAGCCCTTCAGCAAAAAATCCCATTACCCCACTTACACACCTCCAGGCCACGTCCTTTCCCCCACATCTCTCCCATTCATATTCAATTGCGTCATGCTAATAATCAATCCTGGAGTCACATTGTTATGTATCAGGTGAGCTATGAATTGAAGGTAACTAACATATCTATAGTCTGCTGGACTATAATTGCAGTTACAGTAAGTTGTAAACCTTTATCTGCAATTGCGAAGAAATTACCCACCGTAATTGAAATATGCCGACAAGAGGAAAAGAATTGTTTGTCAAGCAACAAAATATGAAAGTTATTCCTTAAGTATGAACTACTAAAGTTATGTGAGTTAATGAAAATATTCAAGGCGAGTTGCAAACATAACTGTATAATAATGTAAACAAAACATCCTAGTACGATAAAAGAAGAGAAAAGTACAGGAGAAGCAGATTTGTGTAAAGACAAAGCAAGGTATAATCCACATGTTGCAATTCCCATTCCCAGAAATAAGCCTGCTGCGATAATATTCGACATTGAAACCATGAAATTTCCAATTATCTGATGAGCGCGATAGAGCAATTGGTATCTGTAAGTCAACTTTACATCCATTCCTCTCGTCCACCTATGTAAATCAACAAAATGAAAATATATTATTGTCTATAATGAAGCTATTAACTCACTGTTTTGTTTTATGGACTTTAAGAGTTAATAAATTCAACCCGTTGCACGGTACGGACTATACTACTCAGAGATGGCTGGAAGGTGGCTCTAGGTAGAGCACTTGATCCAGGGACTTTAAACATAGGGGGCCCAGCATTTCCACAAACCCACTGTCAATTATTAGTATTCAACATGAATTGAATGAAAAATATTGAGTGAGGGAGAATAGTGCTCACTCTTAATTGAGCGTTAATTATAATTTATTTGCCCAAGTTAGGCAGAAGATTTAATAACCACATTTTCTTTCCTTTTTAGATTTTAACTCTATTTCCTTTAAAATTGTCATGATTTATTTTCAAAATGAAGCGAATTTGTAAAAGTAGGTCAGAAAAGCGTGAATTAAAACAACGAGATAAATTAGCGTTAGCAAGTTCCTCTAGCATTTTAGGTTGGTGCTCATCAATAGACAAATCAACAAAACAAGTTGAACAAACTAATTCAACTCAGAATGTAAATGGTAAGAAAAGTGAGTGTTTGGTATTTTCTGCAATTCATCCGATTTGTATTATTTTAGATGAAAAGGAATCTACAAGTAATGAAGTCGAAATTGAAACCATGACTTCAAATGATTCAGGTGAATTATTACTAAAATAGTCTAAGAAATAAAACATTTATATTTCCATGTTATTGAAATTTAATTGTAGACACAATTACAGATAAAGAGAAGAATATCTGTAGAAAGAGAAGATATCAGTGCTTTTCAAAATAAATTGCAATCGATTTGTGACTACAATTCTAACAATCAGGATGGTAAATATCTTTAATATATGAAAATTTTAATTAACTAAATGAACTCAGAAATTTTATTATCATTGATTTACAATTGACAGACGAAGAAGTCTATGCCCAACATCCATCCTCTTTGGCATACTTTATAAGTGAAAAAATCAAATGCCAATTAATCAACACTTTCAAAACTAATTCCAGCGTTCATGTGTACTACCTTTTAAGAAACGGAAGATCGTTTTCATCCAAGTATTTCAAAGGAAAAAATAAAAATGGAGAATTATATTCAAGGACTGGTTCATTTTCAACTTTTCTACGAAGTTTATTTTGCTTTCGATGCATTATTATACTTGGATAAACTACAAAAAGCAAACTGAAAGAGATCAATTTGTTTTGTGATTTTCTACACCTTTATAGAGCCATAACAACAGACGAATAAAGTCACGCCCATTTAGAATAAGATATTGCGTGGCGATACAATCAAAAGAACCAGACAGTTGAAAAAGTATCTCATACAATCAAAAGAAAGGTAATAAACCAATGGCGAAACATCATAAAAGGAATATTGGATGCAATATTGTTTCTTTCCAAACTAAATTTGGCTTATCATGGAGCATCAGACAATATTCAAGACAAGAACTGTGGAATTTTTTTAAGTCTTGTGAAACGAATTGCAAATTATTACCCACCAATGACTTTACATTTGAAAAGGATGAAGCGCCATCATGCCAGTTATCTTTGTCATAAAATTCAGAATAAATTTATCAACTTATGTGGTTCAAATGTAAGAAAATCAAGATTAGAAAAAATTCGAAACGCAAAATACTTTGGAATTTGCCTTGATTCTGCTACTGATGTTTCACAGAGTGAATAAACAAGTCAAATTATTAGATGTGTTTCTTGCACCAAAAATGGTTGCAGAATTGAAAAATATTTTACCTATTTCATATCATCAAGCTCAAAACCTGGAAGCGAATTTGCAAAATTGATAGTTGAAAAACTTGAAATTGATGATGTTAACCTAAATGACTTCAGAACNCATAAAATTCAGAATAAATTTATCAACTTATGTGGTTCAAATGTAAGAAAATCAAGATTAGAAAAAATTCGAAATGCAAAATACTTTGGAATTTGCCTTGATTCTGCTACTGATGTTTCACAGAGTGAACAAACAAGTCAAATTATTAGATGTGTTTCTTGCACCAAAAATAGTTGCAGAATTGAAAAATATTTTACCTATTTCATATCATCAGGCTCAAAAGCTGGAAGCGAATTTGCAAAATTGATAGTTGAAAAACTTGAAATTGATGATGTTAACCTAAATGACTTCAGAACANCTGGAAGCGAATTTGCAAAATTGATAGTTGAAAAACTTGAAATTGATGATGTTAACCTAAATGACTTCAGAACACAAGGCTATGACAATGGATCCAAAATGGCAGGAGTCTACAAGGGTGCACAGAGTCGAATTCTTGAAAAAAAATTCAATTGCTTTCCTTTTACCTTGTGCCGCTCATTCACTTAACCATGTAGGTGTCAATGATTCGGAAAAGCATTACAAGCCAAATTACTGTTGGGAAAAATTCAAAAGTTTTAACCTTTCTTTGTAGACTCGATTTCACAATGAGAGAAAGTTCGAGATAAGTTAAAGTTGAATCCAAAATGTTACTCTTTGAATAAATGGAGTTCAAAGTCACGAGCGGTCACTGCCTTATCTGAACAATTTTTTTTAAATAATTGAAATTCTTACGGAATTATCTATTTCTACGGAAATGACAGCTGAAACTTGTTTTGAAGCAGCCGCATTTCTCAATGAAACGTTGTCTTTTAAATTCCTGCTTGGACCAGAAATATGGAGCCAAATTTTATGGAAAATTGACTTGGTGAATATTTTTCTCTAACGAAAAGATTCTGCTATTGACAAAACAGTCCTAGTTCTTAAAACATTGTTGGAATTTTTAACAAACTTTAGAGAAGATGGTTTAGAAAAGTGTTTGGAAATAGCACCAAAGAAAGCAGATTCATTTGGACTGGAGACCAGTTCTGGATCCGATGATGTGAGGAAAACAAAAATGAGAAAACCGAAAAGAGTTGAAAAAATGGCAGAATAAACTGATATGTTACCATAAAATATTTTGAAGTCAACTTTTTTAACGAATTGATGGATCGGATTGAGATTGAAACAAATAAAAATTGTCGTTGATTTTGGATTCTTATGGGGAGAAAAGTTAGCAAGTATGCTTGAATAGGAACAAGAGAAACACATAAAAGAGTNTGATTTTGGATTCTTATGGGGAGAAAAGTTAGCAAGTATGCTTGAATAGGAACAAGAGAAACACATAAAAGAGTTAATCCTGACATACCAATCTGATGTTGACTACTTTCCTTTTCCCAACAAATTAAACTTTTTAAAACAACAATTCAAAATTTTTCACCTGAAGGAAAGATTCTTGCCACATGTTCACCTCTTGACATTATGAATATTCTTTGTAAAACTGGACTTGAAATATAACTAAAAAACTTTGAAATCCGTCTTCGAATCTTGTTAACATTTTCTGTCATTGTTGCTAAATATGAACGAGTATTTTCTAAACTCAAACTATCTTAGATCTAGAATGGCGCAATGAAACTTTACTAATTTGGCAATTTTGTCCATTGAGAGAGTTTTCACTGAAACCATTAACTTTGATGAGATTATTAGTAGCTCAAGCTAAAGTTACAAAAATAAATTTAAACGATCTTCTGACATATAAATAAGTCTATGAAACGACAGCAAATAAATTTTTTTTATATTATGTTTGTGCATTAAAGAAAAGTCTAGTTATATATAATTTGGCTTAGCTTCAAGGCCCCCGACAGCATTCCGCCGTCACTTCATACTACTCTTTTGATTGTTTTTGCATAAGCAAATGGAGCACGGCACTAGGTGTTTGTTCTTACGGTCAAATACTGCACTAGCTTGATTTTTCTCTGCTGAGTATGAATATAATTCAGCACCATTGTAGGTGGTACTAATTGGGACAAAACTGTTAGGTAATCATGTGTTGGGTTGCATAAAAAGTAGAAATGAACGNTGATTTTGGATTCTTATGGGGAGAAAAGTTAGCAAGTATGCTTGAATAGGAACAAGAGAAACACATAAAAGAGTAAATCCTGACATACCAATCTGATGTTGACTACTTTCCTTTTCCCAAGAAATTAAACTTTTTAAAACAACAATTCAAAATTTTTCACCTGAAGGAAAGATTCTTGCCACATGTTCACCTCTTGACATTATGAATATTCTTTGTAAAACTGGACTAAAAAACTTTGAAATCCGTCTTCGAATCTTGTTAACATTTTCTGTCATTGTTGCTAAATATGAACGAGTATTTTCTAAACTCAAACTATCTTAGATCTAGAATGGCGCAATGAAACTTTACTAATTTGGCAATTTTGTCCATTGAGAGAGTTTTCACTGAAACCATTAACTTTGATGAGATTATTAGTAGCTCAAGCTCAAGTGACAAAAATAAATTTAAACGATCTTCTGACATATAAATAAGTCTATGAAATGACAGCAAATAAATTTTTTTTATATTATGTTTGTGCATTAAAGAAAAGTCTAGTTATATATAATTTGGCTTAGTTTCAAGGCCCCCGACAGCATTCCGCCGTCACTTCATCCTACTCTTTTGATTGTTTTTGCATAACCAAATGGAGTACGGCACTAGGTGTTTGTTCTTACGGTCAAATACTGCACTAGCTTGATTTTTCTCTGCTGAGTATGAATATAATTCAGCACCAATGTAGGTGGTACTAATTGGGACAAAACTGTTAGGTAATCATGTGTTGGGTTGCATAAAAAGTAGAAATGAACGTGGACGTTACAGAATGCCTTTGGGGTGTAAAAATGATATGATAACTGAGCGATATTCAGTGCCGTGTTATTGAAAGGAGGGCGACTGGATGTGAGTTTGGACAGCAGGGAGGGTGGTAGGAAAGAGAATGCAAAATCTATCAAAAATTTTTACTCGTCTGCAACTCTGCTGCTCTTTTTAATAACCGACGCAGAGAAATATGATGGGAGTAGTATCAATGCGTTTGACACGGATCTTGGTAGCTGGAATGATACTCATTATCGTTATTTTTTAAATCTTCGGCGTATCGGCGTGTTTTCTTTGATGTATGTGATGTGACGGTATCATGGAAGACTAACAATTTATCAAACGTCCCATGTCATCATTTTACTATTTTTGCTTTATTAAAGGCGGTTAAATGTCTAGGATATACTGTTTCGAGTTTATCTGAACATTTGGTGTCACAAGTTGAAGCTTACATTTCACATCCACACAATACTGCAACGACNTATCTGAACATTTGGTGTCACAAGTTGAAGCTTACATTTCACATCCACACAATACTGCAACGACCAGGAATCTGCTATAAAACTTTTCGGATATTTTACAAACGTATTAAGGATTTGATTTGTCCAACTTTTGATGTTAAGTTTTGTAATTTCAGTTGCAATCATAAACCTTATTAAGTGTAACTTCATATTCCGACTTTTAACCTATTGTTGACCTTGATAACCTAAGGTCTNAATCATAAACCTTATTAAGTGTAACTTCATATTCCGACTTTTAACCTATTGTTGACCTTGATAACCTAAGGTCTATTGGTGAGACAATTTTGAACACAGGAGGCTTTAAAACATCAAACAGTGATTTCCACGTAACATTTTTCTTAGAATATTATTCACCTTCCTTCCTACTCTAGTCTTGCACAAAGTGACATGTTCCGCAATTTCCGTTTGATTTGGAGGATTTGCCTTATTCNAATCATAAACCTTATTAAGTGTAACTTCATATTCCGACTTTTAACCTATTGTTGACCTTGATAACCTAAGGTCTGTTGGCGAGACAATTTTGAACACAGGAGGCTTTAAAACATCAAACAGTGATTTCCACGTAACATTTTTCTTAGAATATTATTCACCTCCCTTCCTACTCTAGTCTTGCACAAAGTGACATGTTCCGCAATTTCCGTTTGATTTGGAGGATTTGCCTTATTCGTCAAATTGTCAATTTCACAAATAGCGGCTTATATGAATACTTTTTTGGTTTAATTTTTTGTGAAGATAAAACCAAAACCGATTTTTGATTTTGGCGGTTTATGAGCTGACGATTTTGGTAAATTTAACAAAACTCCGGGTGGGATATAACCCATACATTCTGGTTGTGAATATCCAAAGCTAAAGATACTCTCTGGAAAGCGTCGAATTGGGTTCTCGATTGAAATTCCAAATTTCTTATTCAGTTTGTTGAAAACTGAGCCAGAAATAATTTGGGAGTTAAATAATTAGGCAATGATGAGTACACTAAAATAGAAAATTTTTAAGCGGTAACACTAAAAAGTTATAGTCTGTGAAAGCGTTCATAATAGCATGGCGGGTCCTACGCAGCTGGGGGTCAGTACGTCATAACTGAGCAACCTAACAGACTCAATCTTTAGGATTGATTTGGGAAGAGTCACACAATTTAAAACTCATAACTGGCGTTGTGAATTGTGGAAATTAATGAGTCATGACACTGAGTCACCTGCCTCTGACTTAATCTTCAGGGATGATTTAAGAGGAGTTACTGAGCCATGTCATAGTATATTTCAAATTTATGACGACTACGGAAGTGGGAGTCAGTGAGTCAATTGACATAATAAATGACTTTCTTTTATTACCAGAATCGTTGGCATAGTAGAGCCTTTCTTCTGTCTTCTAGAATTAGTGGCAAGTTGATTTACTCTCCACTTTCCAAAGCTCTACTACGCATCCGTGCAACTAAAAGAGTGATACTGGAAAGTGTCGTCACTTTCCACTCTAGTCGCCGCAAAAATGGTGCAACAATTACTTGCTACTTCATGTAAGAATTTGCAAACTAGAAAGTAGCAAGAAATGCTGCAATATGCCCTAGATCCATAATATGTTCGCAATACATAATAAATGTATATTAAGACTGGATTTTATGCTAGACGAACACGTTAACCACTTAACTTCAATTGTAATTAAAATTTCCAAGGTATCATTTTTTCCAATTTGAGATGTGTGCACTACTAAAGTTTGCAACTACTTACGCAATGTACATCAGCCATCGTGCCTTTGAGCGGAGAACCAACAACATTGCATAAACAAGAAGCATATCGTGCATCCAATATGATAGAATTGAGACTGATGTGATGCTAGCATACACAATTGAGCCTATGGCATTATGTTTGAAAAATGGTATAGATTGGCCGGAATAGATGAAAACGCAAAACGCAGGAGTCCAAATGATAATATCAACAACAATTGTGACAACAAATACAAGAGCCATCCATTCCATTCCATCCTTCTTCTTCAAGCTCCACATATGAGCGCGCGCTAGATTCAAAAATAAAATTTCTAATTTACTAAATAAATTTAATAAATCAAACTAGAAGAATATAAGTGTACACTTCAGTTTTCTTACCATGTGCTTCATTTAGTGCAAAATATTCATTGATAAGTTCTGCAATTGTATCAGCCTTGAAAAATACATACAGTTCTACACAAGTTGAGAGTATTATAATTGGGAAAGTGGACATCAAAATTGCAAAATCTTTTATCGAAATATTTTCACCATGTAAAATGTGATATCTCACGTTTAAAAGGATGTAGGTTAAGCTGAGTAAGGTTCTAGCAAACGTAAATACCCTGAAATATTTTTCTTTATTGTTGACGTGCGTTTTCAAGCGTCTAGATGAATTCGATGAAAAAGGAAGAATTTTCAGAAAATTACCAATTTTTATAAACCCTAAAAAAGATTTTAATGATGCATCTGATATCATTTTGTTTATTCAATGACCCACTCTGCAATAGTTACTTATAAACAAGTTGTCAAACTCATCACTTGGGTCCAAACTAAATCAAACTTACACAACTAGATGTTTCACAAGAAATAATATTAGTAGAATTAGGCTATAAACAGGAAAGGCAAAGGTAGTACACAAAATGTCATGAAAACAATACATGCCCTCCAACTCACTCATACAAAAAAGAGATTGCTTGAAGTCAATTCTACCTGAAGGTAGCATTACACCATGTAACTGCTGCTTAAGAAACCTTAAAACTTTAAAAAAATCTTTGATTCATATATAACTTTTTCCATACACGAACAATTACACTGAGTACTTGGAATTCATGTTATTTATGTTATTTATTTACTTGAAATTCATGTTATTTATGNTTGAAGTCAATTCTACCTGAAGGTAGCATTACACCATGTAACTGCTGCTTAAGAAACCTTAAAACTTTAAAAAAAATCTTTGATTCATATATAACTTTTTCCATACACGAACAATTACACTGAGTACTTGAAATTCATGTTATTTATGTTATTTATTTACTTGAAATTCATGTTATTTATGTTACTTGAAATTCATAAATTAGTTTAGGGAAGAGTAAGAAAGATTAGCCAAATCGTGGGAATGATAAATTCCACCAAGCATAATTAAAATTTTGAAAAGACACACTCCCAACTATTGTAACAATTGGCGAATTACAAGAAAAGATCAATGAAAATTGGGTTTGCTTCAATTTTCGGTGGAATGAAATTTGTGTTGTGCACAATACATTCATGAGTAATGAAATTGAAAATGACATTTCTCGTTTCAACGTTGCCTGGTTTCTTAAACAAAAGTTTTATGGTATAACTAAAACATAATCCTAATTGAATTCACTCAGACCATCAGCACTCAAAAAATATTAATTTTATGTGTATAAAATATTAATTTTACTTAGTTTATAGAAAATATTTGGTTTGCTTTCTGTAGCNTTGTAACAATTGGCGAATTACAAGAAAAGATCAATGAAAATTGGGTTTGCTTCAATTTTCGGTGGAATGAAATTTTTGTTGTGCACAATACATTCATGAGTAATGAAATTGAAAATGACATTTCACGTTGCCTGGTTTCTTAAACAAAAGTTTTATGGTATAACTAAAACATAATCCTAATTGAATTCACTCAGACCATCAGCACTCAACGTCTCTATGAGTCCTAAAGCAGCAAGAATTAAAACTAGGGAATGAAAACCACAGGAAAAGGGAAGAATAAAATATAAGTGATTATTTGTGGGAGTGGTACAACAATGGTTTTTGGAACTTGGCCAATACATTTCAAGTTTTTGAAACGTTTTAACAATCAAAAATAAGTACTGAGTTTAAGAGCAATGATGTGTAGTGCCATGAGTTTCACGAAATAATTTACTCGAGTGTATAAAATATTAATTTTACTTAGTTTATAGAAAATATTTGCTTTGCTTTCTGTAGTATTACGCCTACTTTAGGGTAATATTCTGTTGGAATTTTTAAGTCAAATAATTTGTTTATTTGATTGGTCAGATNTATTACGCCTACTTTAGGGTAATATTCTGTTGGAATTTTTAAGTCAAATAATTTGTTTATTTGATTGGTCAGATATGTCAGGAAAGTCGAGTTGAGGGTTCTGCCAAGGGTAAAAATTGAATTTTTTACTAAAAAATTGAGTGAAAGAATACATCTTACAGGAAACGACATTGGAATCAGAACCAGAGAGGAATTTGGACGGCAAATTCAGCATTAAAGGGCTATAACGTGAGTGCTTATTAACCTGAACCTGGATATTGGCCAGTGCATGCCAGCGACTTCTCGTTGTGACGTGAGCAGTATCAACAGACTTATGAAAAACTAAATAATAAGGCAAGTTTTTACATCGGTGACTTCGCTTAACAAAAACCAGTTAAAACCCTTATAAATTTGTTACACAATGGAATGGCGTATCCGCTCTTACCAAAAGCACAACAAACCAAAAGAATATTATATCAAACGGAGCAACGTTGAAGTATACTAGAAAATCCTAAAGAAATGCAAAGGAACAGTTTTCGGAACTGGATATGTCATGTTGAGAAACTGTACATGGGAGGGATTGTCGAAATGGGATTGGTCTCAATATTAATGTCTTTCACTCGTACAATTGAGGCAATTGCTAGGCAACATCTTTACTTTTTCACAGTTAACATTATAATGGCCGATGTGAGCAACTGCCGTGGTATTCAATAATTTTTTTTGAATATTGAAGAAACTATGAAGATGATGGTTATTGGCAAGATGATTAAAAAAATTTCACATACAACATAATCATTTCAACTTCTTGGTTTCGCTTATGTATCATTATCGCCAGCACGACTACAGTGCTCAAATAAATTCTTTTTAATTTAATATTTAATTTCAAAGATAATATTTAAGACGTAGCAAATCGTAGCATGTCTGTCACAGCTGACCTATTTAAGGCGACTAACTTGTTGAAAGAATTTTTTGTATACAAAATATTTTGTTTCAAAATTGAACATGTGATGATTGTATTGGCTTTAGTTTTCAGTATTTGGAAAATATCTTTAAACCTTTGAGGATGTTGCATAAATGTCGTATGTCGAACCGTGATCGCACTGTGTGTTTATGATTGTCTATGTGAATCCGTATAGGGAAGTACCCTATAACCTAGGAAGTCCATATAACATATAAAAAGGCAAAACACTTATTGCAAAAATAGTAAAATGTTCAAGCGTAAGAAGTGATCTCTAAGTCAAAAACAAAAACAAAACAAAAAACAAAGTAGCGAAGAAAACCTATAAAAACAGTAATAATTAAAGAAAACCTTATGAATAGAAAGGATACCTAAATAAAACCTAAAAAATAAAGAAAGCATAAAAAAAACTAAATAAAATCTAGTCAAAGCGTAAAAGAGTTTTTGGAATGTTGCAACGGGAAGTTACAATGAGATGTTAGAGCATATTATTTATATAATTATAATTATAAATTATATATTATATATTATTATTATTAATGTTTTATATTTGAANGAGCATATTATTTATATAATTATAATTATAAATTATATATTATATATTATTATTATTAATGTTTTATATTTGAATATTACAATAGAATTATTTGATGGGATATTACAATCTCATTAAGATGTTACAATGGGATGTTAAAACAGGATATGTTACAAATCGAATTTTGGCTGTGATGTTATTTATAATCAACAGTCGACGGCTAAATCCTACTCAGAAATTTATTCTTGTCATCAATTTAGCAACTGGTTCAACTTTTGCTCGGTCAACATTTTCGCAGTCAGCTCTTTGGTCAATCCCTCAAAATCGGCTCCTTCGTTTCTTTACTAGCAGTACAATAGTTGGCATTGGATCACCACTACATCGCAGCAAATGGGTCAGTTTCAATTTCAGTTTTACTTATTATTTCTCAAAAATCGAAATAAGAACTAAACTATTTATTGAAAGTTATAAGATAATTCATGTATCACAAATGGTAAAGTTGCTTTTCCAAAGTTGAGTGTTTAAATAAAAAAATGCACAATAAAATATTTGTTTCGTAATTCCTAATTTATTCTTAACGTTTCCGTTTCGTGTCGTTTTCGGATCAGACCATTTTTTATCGTTTTGTTGTTTTCAATTTATCTCTTATTGCTTTGTTTTTGTTGCAACCAAGGTTGCTATGAGAAATCTACAAAAACATCTTTGATGTTAGTCCATAACTCCCCTATTTCAATTTTTTTTTAACTTTTTAATTACTTGATTTCCAAATATGTTAGAATATAGCCTTGGAAACGGAATCAGATGTCGGTTCGACATCCAGCTTCAAAAAAACGAAATTTGAAAATGAGCCGAGATATGGACTAACCTTATCAAAGATGATTTTGTAGATTTCTCATAACAACCTTGGTCACAACCATGAAACGAAACGCTGCTATTACTAATCATAACTCAGGTCAGATGACATATCTTTCTAATTGAGCTATTAAGCCTCATTTCGATAACTTTTTCTGAGCGTTACGAGGCATTGCGTTGCGTTTGCTACTAAATTATTTCAACGCTCGGTAACGCCTGAAAATAGTCTGTGCATTTCCATAGGTTTTCTCAAATTGAGCGTTAAACTTTGTAACATGACTTGTAGAGATAATGTTTGAAACTTTTGAAAATTTATTTATTAAGCACAAATTTAGAATTATATCAAAATGCATTATCTGATCTAAATTTATCAGCCCTCAGTAAATTTGTGGAATCGGGATGTGAAGGAGATGGTTGAGGTTTAACGTCGCCTGAGAAACTAGAAAAACTGTTTTTAAACTTCAGGAATGCCAAGTCTCTTTCAACGAAGCCCTACTTTAATAAATTTCAACATGGTATACTTTTACCTAGCAGTAATAGTGATTATAAAATTTTTTAAAAGTATATTACTTCATTGTCAGGTTTGTTTCCTCAGTTTCCAAATCATTATGTGAGTCGAGTTCATAGTCCGATAGTTCATAGTTTTTTGTTTGGTCATGAAGAAATTTTAGTTGATCCCAGAATACCCATTTCCTTGTTCTCGTTGCACCAGCGACGTCTGATAATCCATCACCGCTGTGACCCTCACAAAGGTGATGGATGCCTTCTTTCTAACAGAAAAAGGATCGTTTAAATTTTTCCATAGAGTTTTGCATTCATTCTCTAAAAATAAAACACTAATCATTGGCATAAGGTAATTAATAAGGTCATTACTTAAAATTATCTCATTTATGTATTTTAAATCATAAAATTATGCAATTTCATGTAAATTATACATTTGGTCGTCCTTGATCATGAGACACAACCCTTTCCTTACCAATAGTTTAGGTTTTCCTCCGAAAAAAAAAGAAAAAGTTTAAAAAAAAATATTCTTCGCTACCTAACATACTGTAAATAGTGGGGTATGGAAATGNCTTAAAATTATCTCATTTATGTATTTTAAATCATAAAATTATGCAATTTCATGTAAATTATACATTTGGTCGTCGTTGATCATGAGACACAACCCTTTCCTTACCAATAGTTTAGGTTTTCCTCCGAAAAAAAAGAAAAAGTTTAAAAAAAAATATTCTTCGCTACCTAACATACTGTAAATAGTGGGGTATGGAAATGNAAAAAAAAAGAAAAAGTTTAAAAAAAAATATTCTTCGCTACCTAACATACTGTAAATAGTGGGGTATGGAAATGTATCTGATAAATTGGACATGTAGGGCTCTGTTTTTCTGAAATCGGACAGAGGGTGCCCACGTGGCTCAACCGATCTTTACCAAATTTGCACACTATTTCATACATCCGTTATTAGAATATCCCTCAAATATTTTTTAATTTGACGCATTANTTACCAAATTTGCACACTATTTCATACATCCGTTATTAGAATATCCCTCAAATATTTTTTAATTTGACGCATTACTTTCTCCACAAATGAATTTTTTCAAAATTACGAAGAAAGATTGATAAAATTTTATGGAGTATAATTACTTTTGTTTTTAGTTTCTGCCTATCTCAAAATTCACCCTTTTGCACCCATATTAATCAAAAAATTTGGAACCCAAACCAAAATATTAATTTTTTTTTTCAAAATTACGACAAAACTTTGAAAAATTCTCAAACTTTTAGCATAATCATTTCCATTGGAATTAGATATGCGGATGAAACTTTTTAATAAAAATGTGGAAAACTCCACTGGATAAATCATTATACTAACTCATTGTTTAACACTCTCCCTAATGTCCACCGCCATCCTTATTACCCACCGCCTAGCCTGTTGCCAACCACCCTACCTATTGCCTGTCGGCCGCCTTATTGACCACCATCCTCCCTGCGGCTACGGCACACACCCCTCCCGTGCCTCCCTAATACCCTCGCTATTGCCCAGAGTCCTACCTACTACACACAGCTCTTACTACTGTCCAGAGCCCTCCCGACTCCCCACATCTCTCGCTATTGCCCAGAGCCCTCTCGACTACTTACCGTCCTCTCTACTTTCTATCACCCTTTCTACTGTCCATCGCCCTTCATATTCCTCCATAATACATGATCACATAGGTTAATAGATGATTAATAATATTAATAATATTAATAATGTTAATAATGTTAATAATGTTAATAGGTTAATACATGATTGGCAACATAAGACATGAAAACGTAGGTAACACATGACACAAAAACTATATTACTTAGGTGCTGCAAACTCCTACACCGTTAGGAGGCACCTTGGTAAATATTTTCCAGAGCTACATGAGTTAAGATGCAGAAGTTATAACACCCTCGTCAGAAAGTTTGCCTGTGTGATTGTAAAACCACGAGGACACACTATATATAGACTCTCATATATTNCACCTGAAGGAGGAAATTAGTGAGTCTAAAGTCTTGTATAATCAAAAGAAAATGAAAACTATTCGCGCACGTGTACAAAACAAGGAGCGCCCCTAACGTCCCTAAAATCCCTTACAACCCTACCGACAGCTCTCGAGTAAGCCGAGAATGGTGAGACCTGGTTTCGTTTCAGCCGATGTAACTGACTAAAGCGAATAAATATCGCGGCATATACTTACTTGCCCAACACTATTCGATGGTGCCGAATGGGTGTTGAGTAGTAAGCTTTTAAAACATCCGATCCCGGTGCTTTCTTTTGGTTCCTTACGCTTTGGCTATACAAAGCAAGTTGCCCTTACGGGTCTCAAAACACTTCCGGGACGACTTTTTATGGTCTCTAATTGAAGAGAAACCTACGTAAACTCATCCCAATTAAACATTTATTTGGAATAAGTTTAATTAGGAAACTTTAAATTAATAAAAAAGTACATTTCCCCCTGCAAACTGAGATAGTGCGTGCTCGAAATAAATATATAAACTAAATTCCTTCATACATATTTCTCAGACTCACAAAGTGAGGACGATGCGTTTGAGAAATCCAAAGGATTATTAAATATTTAGAATCCCCCGTCTGCCTGTGGACTGTGGAAGCTCTACAGCAGACAACAGAGGACCTACACAGCAATGGTAAAGTTACTATTGGTACTGTCAAAAATTACCAGGTGTTGCACGGAGCAGAATAGAAAAAAGTATTACCGGAAACACCTGGTTCCAAGATTCAAAAATACCATTGCTGATTGCCCTCGAACTCACGTTACACTGGTTCTATGGAGCACCAATGACGACAGTAGCTAACGAAGTTGGTCTAGCGCCAGAATGCGCCGTAGATTGGTACAGCGACTGTCGGCAAATATGTTTCAGCGGTATATCTCGGATGGATATTTGTATTGGCGGTTCAAGATTTCACGTTGAAATAAACGAAAGTCACCTTTTGCCAGTACTTATAGCAAATATAATTAGGTTTGATTGTGTATATTCAAATAATGATTATGCACATTCTAATCTAATCACTATTTGCCAAACTAAATGGTTACAAATTCACAATCCCATTGTATTTAGTGAAAACGTTTTCGCTCGGAGAAAATTTAAACTAAAGTCAGGATTTTTCGAAAAACACCTCGGGAGGGGAGGGGGTGAGCATACTGCGTCCAATGCAAAAAAAAACCGACTCATTTTCGACCTCCTTCACCGAGAAAAGGAGACCCCAAGTTTGGCTAAACTGGCGGCTAAAAAGAGCAAAATCGTCATCAATTCACAATTTTTCGCCAAAAAGGGTATTTTCATTTTTCACATACTACAGATGTCAAATATTGCGGTTTGATTGGTGAAATCACTGTCTTTTGATAATATCAAAAACAATAGTAGTCCCTCAATAACTAATATGACTTCTTTGAATCAAAGACCAATTTTTGCAGACGTTTGTCGCATTAATGCATTGTTTATGGGGTTATTCTCAATGAACGTGTAAATTTTCATTAAATTTATTAAATTTCTCCATCCCCATAATGATAAATTTTAACCTTTATTGACACTTGGATGTTGCAGTGAATTTGTTAAATTTGATAATTGACCAGGAATTATCCTGATCATGTGCACAAAATTTCAGTGAGGTGTATCCACTTTCTTAATTCCTATAATGTTAGCTTTGGTTATCCATGGAAGTCACAACTCAATTTCGATTGGGTAAGTTCTATGTCAAACTTTCCTCCTGGCAGAAAACCCACAAATTGGTGTCTTTATAAATTAAAACAACTGATGAATCTACCGTGAAAATTTGTGCCACCCTCCGAAGCATGTTAAATTTAGCCACATGTATCTCAAGATACAGTACTACTTCAAAGGATACATCTAGTAGTGGCAAACCAAAGCCATTCGGATAATCGGTCTTTGCTTTATTCAATGAATTCCTTCTAAGAATCTATTCCGGAGTCAAATTGTTATGTATCAGGTAGATTATGAATTGAAGGCAACTAACATATCTATCGTCTGCGCACTATAATTTCAGTTACAGTAAGTTGTAAACCTTTATCTGCAATTTTGAAGAAATTACCCACCGTAATTGAAATATGCCGACAAGAGGAAAATTTTTTTTTGTGAAACAACGAAATATGAAAGTTATTCCTTAAGTATGAACTACTAAAGTTACGTGAGCTCAGGAAAATATTCAAAGCGAGTTGCAAAGATAATTGTATAATAATGTAAACAAAACATCCTAGTAGAATAAATGAAGAGAAAAGTACAGGAGAATTAGATTTGTGCAGGGAGAAAGCAAGGTATAATCCACATATTGCAATTCCCATTCCCAGAAATAAGCTTCCTGCTACCACTATTTTCGATAACGAAATCATAAAATTCCCAACTATCTGATGAGCGCGGTAGAGTAATTGGAATCTGGGAATCGACGCTTCATCCATACTAGCTGTCCACCTATGTAAATCAACAAAATGTAAAAAATATTATTATGTATTAGGTAGTTTAGTGGCTCATGGCTCTTTAGATTACAAAATGGTGTTGNGGGAATCGACGCTTCATCCATACTAGCTGTCCACCTATGTAAATCAACAAAATGTAAAAAATATTATTATGTATTAGGTAGCTTGGTGGCTCATGGCTTTTTAGATTACAAAAAGGTGTTAATGTCTATAGTGTGAAAATTATTTTAAGGTTGCTTGGAGTATTTACTATGTATATTATATTTTTAACATCATTTTTACAGACTCAAATAGCTCCAAAGAATATATAAAAAGATAGATGTGAAAAGAAATGTAGAATTTTTTAAAAAGAAAAGAATTTGTGGGCTTGATGCAGTTTTGTAATACTAAGGTCCAAATAGGGGGTTTGGGGATTGGGAATTGTTTGAGAGGGTCGGGTACGGAACTAAGGATAAAGTAGGGAAGGAGCAGGAGTGAGTGACAGATAAATGGAAAACAAAACTGAAAGTAAAAAGACATAAATAACTTTTACTTAAATGATACAAACTTAAATTCAAAAACAAAAACCAGGAAAAGTGGAGTGGAANGACGCTTCATCCATACTAGCTGTCCACCTATGTAAATCAACAAAATGTAAAAAATATTATTATGTATTAGGTAGCTTGGTGGCTCATGGCTTTTTAGATTACAAAAAGGTGTTGATGTCTATAGTGTGAAAATTATTTTAAGGTTGCTTGGAGTATTTACTATGTATATTATATTTTTAACATCATTTTTACAGACTCAAATAGCTCCAAAGAATATATAAAAAGATAGATGTGAAAAGAAATGTAGAATTTTTTAAAAAGAAAAGAATTTGTGGGCTTGATGCAGTTTTGTAATACTAAGGTCCAAATAGGGGGTTTGGGGATTGGGAATTGTTTGAGAGGGTCGGGTACGGAACTAAGGATAAAGTAGGGAAGGAGCAGGAGTGAAAGTGACAAATAAATGGAAAACAAAACTGAAAGTAAAAAGACATAAATAACTTTTACTTAAATGATACAAACTTAAATTCAAAAACAAAAACCAGGAAAAGTGGAGTGGAAGGCGAGAGAGTCAGAATGACCTGAGGGTCTCTCACTGCGAAGCGATTAGAAGTGTCGTCTAAAGAGATACTCTCACTCAACAAAGAAAAGCGGAAAAGAGAAGAATGAAGGACGTGGGGAAAGAAAAGGGTATTTTGAAGCAAGTGGGAGAGTCTAATTTTCCTTCCGACAGAAACTTTGTGCTTACGTCTAGCTTTCATTTGAAATTCAATCCGCCTGCTTTTGACGTACTTGCATAAGCGAATCGAGGACGGCAGCATACATTTATGCTTACGGTCAAATAGTTCCCGTTATGACATCGCGTGGGATAAATTATATTGCTGTTGGCGACCTACAGTGAAATACACAATATTAGGGCTGAACTTAACGTTTTAATGACCGCAGCATTTTGGCCTAATAGCAACCTATGTGAGTGAAACTGTGCTTTGTAACATTTGATTCTCTAAAGGGACCTAAAAAGTAACAACTTAGAAACTGAACGAATTACAACTAAGTAGGGCGAGTGAAGCATCGCATTTGTAAATGTACATAATCAATTTATGGTTTATCGCAGTAACGGGATGCGGAAGACGACAAACTGTGCTTAAATAAATTAATTCAGACCTTTGTTATATGCTGGATAAAAATATTAACCACCCATAAATTGCTTCCATTGTAATTAGAATTTTCAGATTTTTATTCCTGTGTAATTTGACTGTGTTATGTTCAACTAAAGTTTGCATCCACTTACGCAATATACATCAGCCATCGGGCATTTGAGCGGAGCAGCAACACCACTGAATACACAAGAAACATATCGTGCATCCAATAGGATAGAATTGACAGTGATGTGGTACATGCAAATAAAATGGAGCCTAAAGCATTATGTTTGAAATATGGTGTAGATTTTCCTGTATAGATGAAAATGCCGTATGCAGGAGTCCAAACGACAATATCAACAACAATTGCCACAATAAATACAAGAGCAATCGATTCCATTCCATCCTTCTTCTGCAAACTAATGCTATGCTGTCGCGCTAGATTCAAAAACAAAATTGTTAATTGACTAAACGGAAATACGAATTGTTTAAATTTGTATCAAGGTTTTAAGTGCTCCATTCAGTCTCCTTACCATGTGCTTCGTTTAATGAAAAATATTCATTGAATAATTCTGCAAAGGTATCAGAATTGGAAAAAATATATAATTCTACACAAGTTGATAGTAATATAATTGGCAGAACGGAAAATACAAGCGCAAAATCTTTTAGCAAAATATTTTCGCCATGCAAAATGTGATATTTCAAGGTTAGAAGGACGTAGATTAAGCTGAGTAAAGTTCTAGCATACGTAAAAACCCTGTAATATTCTTCGTTCTTGTTGACGTAGGTTTCCAAGCGTCTAGACGAATTTGGTGAGAAAGGAAGAATTTTCAGTAAATTTCCAATTTTTATAAAACCGAAAAAAGACTTCAAAGATGTATCTGATATCATTTTGTTTATTCATTGACTCACTTTGCAAGAGTTACTTAAAACATCCGTTATGAAATACAACAATAAACTCCAAAATATATCATGCTTACAAATGTAGATGTTCCATAACAAATAGCTTAGGCGCATTTTGCTTGAAACAGGAAAAGCAAATGTAGTGTAGAAAATGTCATGTAAAAGAGTACATACACTCTAACTCTCTCGTACGGAAAAGAAATTTCTTGAAGGCAATTCCGCCTAAAAGTAGCGTTCTGTAAGAAACCTTAAAACTTTTTTTTATGAATTTCCCCAATATATAACTTATTCGTTGTGTGTGCTGTTACACTAGTTACAAGAACTTTGTGTATAAATTGTTTTGGGGACGAGTGTGAGTCGAGTTGAGACGCAGGTATAAAAAGTTAAACCAAGGTTAATTAAAAATTTTAATCAATTTTTAAAATTTGGATAAAATTTAGGATGGAATGAAAATATTTTGCGCACAACACATTTCAACAAAGTTTTCATGAGTAATCAAACTGAAAATGAAACTTTTCCGTGCAACGTTTCAACATTGCTAGGTTTCTAAAACAAAAGTTTTCTGGTGTAACTATCGTAAAATTCTAAATGAATATGTCAGCTCCTCAGCAACCAAAGTTTGTTTGACTTCTTAAGCAGCAAAAATTAAAACTATCGAATAAAAACCACAGGAAAAGGAAAAAGTAAATCATAAGTGATTATTGGGAATGGGAGAAATATAGTTTCTGGAAGTTTATCAATACATTTAAAGGTTTGAAGCGTTTTAGTAATTATGAATAAGCACTAAGATTAAGATTAATGACGCGTTGTACTATAAGTTTTACTAAACAATTTACTCGACTTGAAAAAATATTAATTTGACTCAGTTTATGGAATATGTTTGTTTTGCTTTCTGTAGCATTAGGCTCACTGTGAGATAATAGAGTGGATTCCTATTGGAATTATTAAGTAAACTAAATTTTTTATTTGATTGGTCAGATAAATCGTGAAAGTCGAGCTGAGTTTTCTGCGAATGGTGAATCTTAAATTTTTGTATTAAAAAGAACAATTTCACACGTCTGGTTCACAAATAAATAACTAACCAAGTTCTTCAAGTTACTTTTACAGAGAGCCCATATTATGTTGGCGAAAAAAATTATTGTTCTAAACCTTTAACTCAACGGTAACCAAGTGCAGGCTCTGACCTTGAAGTAGAAAAGGACGCTAAAAACCATTCTTATCCACTTTCATTTGCTAATCATTTTTGCCCTTTTATCTTGGGTTTGTGGACATGCCCTTAAATCTTAGAACAGGAGATCGATTGCCGGTGTGAAATGGTTTACAACAAAAAGTTCTTTAGATAATGAGTAGTAGAATAAATATTTCGTCTAGTGGTTGCACACTCTTGCAAGCGGCAGTGTTAAATAACTGTCTAGCAGATTAAACCCAATACTACAAAACACTTCGTTGCAAATATTTTAATGTAAAAGTTGTTATTAGACAAAGTCATACTAAAAATTCATTTTTAAATCTTGCTAACAAACTAAAGTACATTTATATGTAGGATTTTCTTTAGTCTCCGATTAACGGAATTTCATGAAGATTAAAAAAAAGATTTTTTAACTATTTTTAAGATTTTTTGCTTTTAGAAAGAAGAATTCCTTACAAATATTTTTTGCATATTTTCAGAAATTGTTTCGTTTTTTAAGTTATAATCCCAAACATCCGACACTCAATTTAGGCATATAATTGAACAAATAATCTTTAACTTCATTCAAAGACGTCAACCTAATAAATAAGCCAATTAATCTTGAAATTTATAAATCTATCACCGTTTCTATCAATTTTTTACATTTAGTAAAGTTTATTATCTTTTTGTCAAGAATTTTCGCGTTGTTTAGTTGAAGTGCTTTATTTCAACATTTTACGCAATTTTTGTAAATTTTAGCAAAATATTTTGCCTTAATAAGAATTTGGAAAGAAATGCAATAAAGAATGAATTCTTAATATAATCATCTCTCGTGTGCTTTGACTCGAACACTCTGGAGTTGATAATTTTTTTTGATGACTTACATGAGGTATCTGATATAGCGGTGCTTCCCTACGTTAAGCTAGATACTATAAGTTATTCATATCCTCTGAAGACTTTGCCACTTGCCTTACCGCATGAGTCAATTGCAGAAAAAAGGTTTCACCGTATGAATTCCTTGTTTACTTTAAGCATGTTTTGTTGCCCAGTGAAATTTTTCCGCATTGATACCATTAAGGAATGCATTCCCAAACACCGTTATAACGAACTCGGCAGGCTTCTGGAGTAGAAGAGAATCAGCGAAGGTCTTCTAATTCGCCTCCAGATGAAACTCGACTCGCTAATGTACGAAACTACAAGCAAAGACAGGATTTAGCTTACTTAATGTATTAAGTATCTGACTTTGATTCCGCTTTCCTTCCGGTACTTTTGTAATGTTTTCCCCAAAGCTGTCATTCCCCGTTCGAGATACTTTCATACATATGTTCGCGTATAAAACCAGCTCATGAAATCCTGAAGCTATCCATCCAACATTTAATGAACTTATACTTTTACCTCCTCATTCTTGAAGTACTAATGAAATTTTTTTAGTGATACTTCACCTTCACTTTTCCCATATTAAATACAGTTAATGGGTTTTTATGATATCAATTTTTCAAATAGACTGAATTTTTTACACAAAGTGAGTTAATAGGATGGAAGCTCGTGATTTAGACAATTTATCTGTAGAATTTATGAAAATAAAAAAGTTTTGGTAAACCATTATCAATGGGTACCTCCAAATCGTATCTAGGTATGAGACTAGCCAATTGGTATTTGTTTTGTAGAATTTGAATCGTTTTTTAAAGTAATGCTAAAAACAAATTCTTGTCAAAATCTGTGAAAATACTTCGTAATGCTTTTTCTTTCTAAAATTCTTAAAATCTATTGAAATCTTTGTAAATATTTTCTTTCGATATTAATCGTCATAGAATTGCGTTAATCAAGCAAGGAATGTCACTAAGATAGAAGTGCGTTAGCTAGCTAGCAATATTTAAAAAAAAATCTGTAGCATAATAATAGATACTTGGTAACATTATTTGGACTNTCGTCATAGAATTGCGTTAATCAAGCAAGGAATGTCACTAAGATAGAAGTGCGTTAGCTAGCTAGCAATATTTAAGAAAAAATCTGTAGCATAATAATAGATACTTGGTAACATTATTTGGACTCATGTTTTGCACGTGTTCTTTTACATAAATTTATTACCTGGAGTTGAAGTATATATAGGAATACTCGGCAGCCATGTTTTATAAGAAAATTCGCAACAGAATATTTGACAACTGAATATCCACATACAGTTCGGCGCGTCGCAAGAAAATGTGCACATTGTCCTCCTGTTGTACGCATTTTCAGTCAAAAAAATGAATGACACTCACCAAATTCCTATATGACCTATTTAATATAGCAATATTTTCTTTAGGTTGTATTTCCGTAAGGGCGTGTTTTCCAGGTAGACTGTTCAAGACTACAATTTCACGGGTCAAATCTTCGTAAAGTATAAAGTGCAACCAAAGCATCATTAAAAATATAATCTGATGGTTATCTTATGAACGCAGTAGTTATTTAGCCGTTTTTCGCTAGAGTCGGTTTCATTGACGTTTGTTTCGCAAGAATTTATCATTAACTAATCAGAATAAAACTCCATACAAATTAGCAAATGGTAAAAAAACGAGCAAGAATAGAATGTGGATTTTGATAACTTAGAGGTATATGTTTCAAGTATTACCAATTAATGGAATTCTCGACTGATGTGTGGATGCGTTAGATATCTTGATTCTTGTTTTTAACTTGCCTGTTTGGTTAGAGAACTGAAGAAGTAAAACGTGAATTTTGTGTTTGTGCGCACATGCTGTTGTGACGGGATATATGCGTACTGATTTAGTTGGATGTCATGTTATCTGAGTAAGGGTGTGAAGGGTGATAATTCAAAACAAATAAGTTCTAAATTAAATCGTGCAGTTAATCAATTTATTTCATTCAAATTTGTTGGAAACGTAACTTTAAAAGTCAAAAGTACGTTATCACACTAGATTCTTTCAACCGTATTATAGAACCAACTAAACTTTACTGTTTATGTACGTAAACTCTCACGGATCGACTAAACAACTTACCACAGTAAAGCGTCCACGTCGGGCGGGTTGTCTTTGAGTTTGCTTTGATTTCAAGATTATTTATTCTGTCTGTTAATAGTTTTAAATTATAATTAATGTTTTTTGAAAAATGGTTGAACAAAATACAAACCGTAAAACCCGAACTAAAGTCTAAAACATAAATCAGATAATTGATAATGTAAAAATGTTTTTGACGCAACTTAAAAATACGACTGAAAAATTCTGTAACCAGTTCAATATCAACCGAAGTGATTTCTCGGTTAAAATAAAAAACATTAACAAATTGGTGGCTGAACTATGCTGTGCAAGCAAGTCCAAAGTGGAAAAATCAACACATAAAAATATAGCAGAAAATGGAAAACGGTATAAGGTTATAAGAGGGAGGAAGAAACACAAATGAGATAGTTTCCTCACCATTTTTGTACGACATATGTAAGTTTTNCTAACCCTGCCCTTTGATAATTCCCCGAACCCTATCCTAAACCCAATCCCCACCATACCCATTTCCTTCTAACATCATGTTTTGCACGTGTTCTTTTACATAAATTTATTACCTGTAGTTGATTTCAAGATTATTTATTCTGTCTGTTAATAGTTTTAAATTATAATTAATGTTTTTTGAAAAATGGTTGAACAAAATACAAACCGTAAAACCCCAACTAAAGTCTAAAACATAAATCAGATAATTGATAATGTAAAAATGTTTTTGACGCAACTTAAAAATACGACCGAAAAATTCTGTAACCAGTTCAATATCAACCGAAGTGATTTCTCGGTTAAAATAAAAAACATCAACGAATTGGTGGCTGAACTATGCTGTGCAAGCAAGTCCAAAGTGGAAAAATCAACACATAAAGATATAGCAGAAAATGAAAAACGGTATAAGGTTATAAGAGGGAGGAAGAAACACAAATGAGATAGTTTCCTCACCATTTTTGTACGACATATGTAAGTTTCAATCATGACACTAAATTTATTAAAATCTTTTTATCGTTTTCGTTTGCATTTTGCTTACTTTTAAATAAGGTACGTCGAGTCTGTCATCGTTTTTACGCGCGGAAAGAATATCTCACAATTTATAAATTACTAGAGACTTGTGCAGGCAATAATAAGTTTCCGAAGATAAGTCGTGCGACATTTAGAAAATGTGTTACTTGAAAATGCGGTTTTAAGTATAAGAAATATTCAAAATGAAAGGGCGGGCATTGTTGATGAGAGAGACTCNGAGACTTGTGCAGGCAATAATAAGTTTCCGAAGATAAGTCGTGCGACATTTAGAAAATGTGTTACTTGAAAATGTGGTTTTAAGTATAAGAAATATTCAAAATGAAAGGGCGGGCATTGGTGATGAGAGAGACTCTTAGCTGAGGCACATTTGGCATTATCATCACTTGTGTAATAATTTTTTGATTTCAATTTCATAAATTCAACAGTTCCACAACTTGATTTAATATTAGCAAGATATTTCCACGTGTGAAGTAGTTTAATGTTTAAGTTATGATAAGTTAGTTCGGTCAGCCTTACCGGTAACTTGTTTAGTCGCTCCTGGAAAATTTACGCACACGCAATGTAAAGTTTAGTTGGCACTATAATACAACTCCATCGGGTTCATTTGTTACAAAATTGATTTGCATAAGTTTTTTTCTGATAACTGAACAGGTAACTTGCAAGGCAGCAACAAACGTTACTCATAATCTTGAAGGAATCAAGGGATAATTAACTAATTTTTACTTATTGGCATTTGATGACATCAAGCGGCTGGAGACACTAATCTAACGCAACCGCAGTCTTAACATTTTGTACGAAAATGTAAATATTCAACAATTCATATATTTTCAACTTTTGATCCTTGACACTTAATNTCTTAACATTTTGTACGAAAATGTAAATATTCAACAATTCATATATTTTCAACTTTTGATCCTTGACACTTAATATTTTGCTTGTTCTACTTCTTTATAATGGCTCATAAAATTTATCAAAAAATATACTTAGGTAGGTAAATTTGGAAATAATTTTAACCCAGGACTTTCTCCACCAAAGAGCATGTGTCAAAAGTACTTCTATATTCGTTGAGAAATTTGTCCGCTGCTGTGTGTAAAAATATTCACACTTACCAACGTGAAAGCTACTCTTAAGAACCAGATTGGAGAAGCTAAATAATATGAAAGGAACTCTCCTAATTTGGTACATAATTCAAGTGGTTTATTGGAAAACTGGCTCACACAATATGTTACACTCATTTACAAATTTCAAAAACAGAAATTAATTTCATATGGATTTTGAAGTGTAATTTGAGTCTGCTTACTTATGCAATTCGGACATTCCGCCTATGACACAGAATTGACAACTTGAAGTGTTTCATATAATTTTTGTTTCTGATAATAAAAAAGTTGACCTGATATTCATGTGAATCTGTTTCATGCAGTGTTTCGTGGGTGCCGATGACGAATAATATTTATCAATTACTATAAACTTGTAAGACAATTTCCTCTATAAAATTTCCCTCATGGACAATTTCTCCCATGAACAGGTCCTTACAAGGTTTCCATAAGAGAAAAATTGTTGTGTATGTTCACCGTTCTGAAGTGTGCGGAAGCCAGACACGTGATGCTGACCGTGGAGTTTGGAAGTTTCTACTATGGTTTAGCTTCCTGGCTTCAAAATTAAAGAATTGCTATGCCAATATTGCATTTTATGGTGGACGCTGTCCTTGTTGAGAATTACCTGTGGTAGAGTTGTGCATATGTGAAACTATATGAGCAGAATTGTCTTTGATTTTCATGAACAAATATCCAATAAGAATATCCGACTTTTACCAATACAGAATATTCAACGTTTAAGTTTTTCTAATGTTTTATTGCCATTTTTTAACTTTGGCCTGAAGTGACATGTTCCATATCCTCATACAAGCCATGAGTATTGAAGTATAAATATCTATAATTTAGCCTCAAATTGCCTCATGAGTTGTCAATCGAAAAGATTATTGGTGACTTTTGCAGTTTTTAAGAGTAATCGTTTTGGAACAAGGAGAGTGGAATGAAGATAATGAAGGTTAGCACAGACTGCATCATCCAATCAGTTTTATTTGTCAGTTATCATGGAGATCGAAAATGATGATTGGTGTTGGTCCTGAAACATCAAATAAATCAATGACAACAAAACAGTTTTATACAGTAAGAGGCGAGTGGTTACCCTTTATTCCAAATTATCAACAATATGGCAATTCGAAATACCTTTTTGCACTAGTTTATTCAAACAAGTTCTTCGCTATCGTTATGTGGGGATTTGAGCATAAGACTCAATCCCCACTACTGTACTCATAAATGAGACAGTAGACTCCTTACCNTCTTAACATTTTGTACGAAAATGTAAATATTCAACAATTCATATATTTTCAACTTTTGATCCTTGACACTTAATGTTTTGCTTGTTCTACTTCTTTATAATGGCTCATAAAATTTATCAAAAAATATACTTAGGTAGGTAAATTTGGAAATAATTTTAACCCAGGGCTTTCTCCACCAAAGAGCATGTGTCAAAAGTACTTCTATATTCGTTGAGAAATTTGTCCGCCNTATAATGGCTCATAAAATTTATCAAAAAATATACTTAGGTAGGTAAATTTGGAAATAATTTTAACCCAGGACTTTCTCCACCAAAGAGCATGTGTCAAAAGTACTTCTATATTCGTTGAGAAATTTGTCCGCTGCTGTGTGTAAAAATATTCACACTTACCAACGTGAAAGCTACTCTTAAGAACCAGATTGGAGAAGCTAAATAATATGAAAGGAACTCTCCTAATTTGGTACATAATTCAAGTGGTTTATTGGAAAACTGGCTCACACAATATGTTACACTCATTTACAAATTTCAAAAACAGAAATTAATTTCATATGGATTTTGAAGTGTAATTTGAGTCTGCTTACGTATGCAATTCGGACATTCCGCCTATGACACAGAATTGACAACTTGAAGTGTTTCTTATAATTTTTGTTTCTGATAATAAAAAAGTATGAGGCTTATGAGGTAACACAAAACCTAAAAAAACTTAGAAAATTTTGAAAACAGGGAATTCTTTTTTTAAATACTTAGAAATTTTGACTGCACCCATTTGGTCGAATCCAGCCTTTGCAACGCCCCACTTCCTCCTCTATGGACGATTTCAACCGGTCCTTCGATACGAACTTTAATTCCTTACGGCAATGTCAATGTACGGTATATTCTAACCAACGCAGGTGAAAAAATTAGACACGGCAAATAAAAGGAAGACTGGATTTTTTAGAATTGAAAATTCATGACAACATCATGACATGAAAACTACTATATTGTCGGTAGTCGATAGAGTTTAAGTAAAATGACTACTAAAAGTTTAAATTTGTAATAAAAGTTGTTTTCTTTGTAAATTTATTTTTACATGATGCAGGTCTTCGCCCATCTATTTCGGGTGACAATGATGTAATGAGAGGTGCGCATATCTTGGTGATTGAGAGAAAAAAAACTATGTCGAATCTGACCATACGGTAGATAAATTACACATATACTTTTCAATAAATATTTCCATATCTGCAAATTAACGAATCAAGTTTGTTGTTTTATATGGCATATCAGTATACGCATACATTCTGTTATGACAACCTTACTATGATACGCTTTGTTATTGGAGTAATTCGATATTTGTTACCAAATTATAAAATATACAATACTATGGACATGGATTTGTATATTAAACACAACTTTAGCCGATTGTTGAATTATTATTTATTATTAGAGTTTGCAGTTAGAAACCAATTAGTGCTAAAACAATTTTTCAATAAACTAACTTCAATTTGATTCTAATGATTATAGAACTTTTACACAATTTTCACTATACTTCATAGCAAAGTGATAATGGTTCTCTTCAACGGTAAAAAAGGACGAGAAAATGTTTTGCAACTTAAAGTTCACTGCATATGCCCTATTTCAAAATTTGTCTTTATCAGCCATTGATTTCACGTGAGCTAACAATTATTCTCAGCCTTGTTCTACACCTCTAATTATATGTAAAAGCAGTGGACCTCGTTTACTTAGAATTAGCATGTTGTTGTCTTAGAAACATCACAAAAATTTGATAACCGCGTAATTTCGGCATCATTTAGCAGTGAATTTCAAGTTTTAGCGGAGTGGTAGCTTTAAAATTTTTATATTTCGTTGAAATTACTATATTTTGTTGAAACTAGTATGTTTCAACCAAACTCATCTACCAGTAATTTATGAGTACTTTAGTTTTTTTAATTCTCATAAAATTAAAAATTAAAATCTTTCAGCGAATGTATCCTAATTTGATTCGGTAAAAAAATATCAATTTCATTCGAGCATTACTTCAGAAATGTGAAGAGGTTATTCGAGCTTGCCACATAAATCTGAATTATTTCTTNATATCAATTTCATTCGAGCATTACTTCAGAAATGTGAAGAGGTTATTCGAGCTTGCCACATAAATCTGAATTATTTCTTGTTTATGATTGATTCTTTACTTGATTACTTTGACACACCAATTGTTAACAATAATTTTAGCGCTCCAACGAAGAATAAACCACCTCTGAAATAATCATNTTACTTTGACACACCAATTGTTAACAATAATTTTAGCGCTCCAACGAAGAATAAACCACCTCTGAAATAATCATTTTTGAATGGTTGTTAGGTGGATTTGAATTTTTAAAATAAAAATTATATATACAGTGTGTTTGTAAATGTGGTATAGGCTTTTGAAAATCAGTAGCTAGCGTAAATGGCGACTGATTGTTGNATATACAGTGTGTTTGTAAATGTGGTATAGGCTTTTGAAAATCAGTAGCTAGCGTAAATGGCGACTGATTGTTGTTGTCGATGCCTCATTTTAAAGCTAGAAGCCTAGAAGGATTGTATGAATTTTGACAGGCACTAAGGTCAAATTCCAGTCAAAANCCTCATTTTAAAGCTAGAAGCCTAGAAGGATTGTATGAATTTTGACAGGCACTAAGGTCAAATTCCAGTCAAAAGGCAAAAGTAAATTTTTATCATTAAGTTGGCATGGGAGATTTTTGATCCATTTTTATAAACAATCCTTAGCAACAGAATTGTTAAACCCTATTTATGCTTTACTTAAGCAACGTAATCTAGAGGGTATCAGTAATAATTAATTCCTGTCCATCGCAAATAAAAAAAAAATAGTATTATTGAATTAAGAATTAGCAACTTAATTAGAAATTTGATTTAATTGATTATGCCAAATGTCTCTTAACTGTTGCCTAACTACTAATTGTTAACGAGGTTGAGATGAGTGTAGTATGGGAAATAGTTAAATGTTTTAGAAATTGAGTTCAACGACCTTTGGAATTATTTCTTATTTTAAAATGTTGTAAATGTTGCAAGTAAATGTTGACCAAATCGTCTTCTAATTTCCCTAAAATTTTGTACAATATCGTACACTCTTACAATAAACGCACTTGTTGCTGCCATAAAACCAAAATGAGCCATAATTAATTAGTAAAAAACAAGAAAAAAATTGTTAAACTTCGATTGAATAATGGATTTTAAAATAAAAGATAATTCCAAAGGTCGTTGAACTCAATTTTCAAATTATTTAACTTTTCCCCATACTACACTCATCTCAACCTCGTTAACAATTAGTACTCGGGCAACAGTTAAGATACATTAATTAAGTCAAATTTCTAATTAACCTGCTAATTTTTAATTTAATAATCATAATTTTTTTATTTGCGATGGACAGGAATTAATTATTACTGATACCCTCTAGATTAGGTTGCTTAAGCAAGAAGTAAAATTTAAATAGGGTTTAACAATTCTGTTGCTAAGGGTTGTTTATAAAAAAGATCAGAAATCTTCCATGCCAACTTAATGATAAAAATTTACTCTTGCCTTTTGACTGGAATTTGGCCTTAGTAACCGTTGACCTGAGTGCCTGTCGAAATTTATACAATCCTTCTAGGCTTCTAGCTTTAAAATGACGCATCGATAACAACAATCAGTTGTCTATTACGCAAGCTACTGATTTTCAAAAGCCTATACCACATTTAGAAACACACTGTATATCGGCAGGTAACATCGGCTGAAACTTTTTTTTATAAATTAAATAAAGTTGAACCTTCTGTCTGAGTAGTCTTTCACACAAATTGCCTAATCTTAAAATTAAAAAAAAAGTCACTGTTTTGCAGGTGGTCTGCTTGAGACTGAACACCTATCTGTCGTTGGCTATACCGTTTTNAAAGTCACTGTTTTGCAGGTGGTCTGCTTGAGACTGAACACCTATCTGTCGTTGGCTATACCGTTTTGGTCAACGTCGCTTTCCACCAAGTTTACACTTTGAAAAATAAAATAAATCTGTCAATTTTGAAGGTAATAACACAGCAATTGAGCCCTCTTCTCCCCTACCATATGCNAAGTTTACACTTTGAAAAATAAAATAAATCTGTCAATTTTGAAGGTAATAACACAGCAATTGAGCCCTCTTCTCCCCTACCATATGCATTCTTAGAAACCATCCATCGAGTACCAGCAACGCCTTAAAAATTCTAATGTGAAGTTTCAGCTAGTGAGTTAGCTTGAGGTCCTAATTATTACGGTAAAAATGGCACAATTAAATGTTTCTATACGCTATTGGCTCAAAATATAATATTCATATGCGCAAGATAAACGAATTCAAAATATATATAGTGACTCGTCTGATCTTTATGTGACCTCCGGGGGCAGTAGAATATTTGATATGTGATTACAAAGCAGAATGCTTATCTGTTTGTGGATAGAGAAATTTGATAGTTTGCTTAAGCAAATGAAGTGAGCAATATTCTGACTCCTAGTCGGTAATTTGTTTACTTAGCCATGTAGCAATATTAAAAGTAAAGATATGTGACTCAGCTGATTTTTTAGTTTAATGAATCTTTCAGAGCTGAAAGATTTCGAGAGTTGACTGATTCATGAGTCAAGCGTCGAAATCTTACTATACCAACTTATTAATTTCAGCACAATTAATAAGTTGATGTATTTTGGTTTTATACCCGAGCTAGGATTATTATCCTAGGCTTGATAAACTTCTGTACATGAACTTATAATAACGTTATTTAATGAATACTCATATGTTGCAATTCAACCAATTATACTCAAATCAATCACAAATATTGAAATCATATTGGCTGAAATTGAATATTTAAATTTATTATTTAACTATTAATTTTAGTTATTATTATTTTCAATTTTAAACNTATTGGCTGAAATTGAATATTTAAATTTATTATTTAACTATTAATTTTAGTTATTATTATTTTCAATTTTAAACCAAATTAAAACGATTTGAAGCAAATGGGATTGTTGATACACGGCGCTCAATAAATACCCTGCCAACGAAAGTAACAATTTAGTAGTAATTGTGCCAAAGGGTTTTAGCAATAGTGGCAAAAAGCAATAGCAATNTATTGGCTGAAATTGAATATTTAAATTTATTATTTAACTATTAATTTTAGTTATTATTATTTTCAATTTTAAACAAAATTAAAACGATTTGAAGCAAATGGGATTGTTGATACACGGCGCTCAATAAATACCCCGCCAACGAAAGTAACAATTTAGTAGTAATTGTGCCAAAGGGTTTTAGCAATAGTGGCAAAAAGCAATAGCAATAGTGAAGAAGCATCTTTTTGGCGGGTTATTATTGAGCGCTCCGTATTAAAAAAATTAAGTTCAAAAAGGTTACTTATACACGTCGATTTATGTGTGCAAACGAATCGATAATTGACGGCGAAACCAAACACTGTCTCAGTTGGGCGTGCCCAAAAATAATTTTTTAGCCAAGTAAACAAGGTCCACTGCTTTTACGAAGGAACATTAATATAAACAATAATGCATAATTAATATGAAATTTCCAAATTACTCATATTTCCAAATTATTATAAAATTGATAAAGGATGTTTCAACAAAAACGTAACAAACGTAGCCTGGGTGAGCAAATTGAATACAAAACCAGACTCGACATAATAAAATAAATTACAGCTATNAACGTAGCCTGGGTGAGCAAATTGAATACAAAACCAGACTCGACATAATAAAATAAATTACAGCTATAATCCATTCACGATCATTTGAATCTCTCATTCNTTAAAAAAATTAAGTTCAAAAAGGTTACTTATACACGTCGATTTATGTGTGCAAACGAATCGATAATTGACGGCAAAACCAAACACTGTCTCAGTTGGGCGTGCCCAAAAAAAATTTTTTAGCCAAGTAAACAAGGTCCACTGCTTTTACGAAGGAACATTAATATAAACAATAATGCATAATTAATAAGAAATTTCCAAATTACTCATATTTCCAAATTATTATAAAATTGATAAAGGATGTTTCAACAAAAACGTAACAAACGTAGCCTGGGTGAGCAAATTGAATACAAAACCAGACTCGACATAATAAAATAAATTACAGCTATAATCCATTCACGATCATTTGAATCTCTCATTCGTACAATCTTATCAACTAGCTCAATTCTCTCTCAATACCTGTAAAAAACATATAGATTAGCAGCCAAAGGTGATGTTTTGTATCTAAACCTTTGTAAAATTCTTTTTCCTACTTTCAGTGTTGGCTCAATGACTCAAGGTAGATAATTAAACAAGACCATGGGAGCCAAACTTAAAATGATTTACTCTTTATATTAAAGCATCTAGTATTAAGCCTATTCTATGTATTAAAGCCTTCTAGTATGGGAAATTTGTTCCATCCTACAAATCATGCCAAACCAAGCTATATACATCTCATGATGAAATGTCAAGGGATATAGTTACTAGTGTNATCTCATGATGAAATGTCAAGGGATATAGTTACTAGTGTCGAGGTGAATCCATTTGGAATATCAATTTTTTCCATGTTCAATGTTTCACTCCTAAGAATCAATTTCGGAGTCAAATTGACATGTACCAGCTAGTTTATGAATTGAAAGTGACTAATATATCTATCGTCTGCTGGATTATAATCGCAGTTACAACAAGGTTTAAACCATTATCTGCAATTAAGAAGAAATTACCAACCGTTATCGAAATATGCCGACAAGACAAAAAAACTTTTTTGTTAAACAACGAGATATGGAAATTATTCCTTAAGTATGAGATTCTAAAGTTACATGAGCTGATGAAAATGTTTGAAGCGAGCTGCAAAGATAACTGTATAATAATATAAACAAAAAATCCTAGTAGAATAAATGAAGAGAAAAGTACAGGAGACGTAGACTTGTGCAGACACAAAGCAAGGTACAATCCGCATATTACAATTCCCATTCCCAGGAATAAACTTCCGGCTACGACAATTTTTGTTAATGCAACCATAAAATTCCCAATTATCTGATGAGCGCGGTAGAGCAATTGGTATCTGTGAGTCGACGTTTCATCCATTCTAGTTGTCCACCTATGCAAATCAACAAAATGTAATGATATTAATTTTATAATGAAGCTAGTGGCTCAAACTATTTAGAATACAAAATGGTCTTGATACATAAAGTCATCAACGAAGATTTTCGGTTGTTTGAAATATATATTGAGCATATTCACCATGTTGTGATAGTTTATAACATCAGTTTCATAGAAGCAAATAGCTGGAGAGAATAGATATAAAATTTATAAAAAGAAATGTAGAATTTTGTAAAAAGAAAAGTGTTGTTAGAATAGTGGAACGGACTTGTGAGTTTGATACAATTTTGTGATACTGGGCTTCAATAGGGTTTCTGATGGTTTTGGGTTTTGACTGTGAGAGTGTCGGGCATTGAACTAAGAGAAATTAGAGAAAGGTAATAAGGTGAAAGTTAGAAGCCAAGGGACTACAAAACTGAAAGTATTCAGAGTATGAAACAAATTCAAATACAAAAAAGGGGAAAAAGATGAGTGGAAGGCAAGATAGCCGGAATGAGTTTGCGGCTNATGAAACAAATTCAAATACAAAAAAGGGGAAAAAGATGAGTGGAAGGCAAGATAGCCGGAATGAGTTTGCGGCTGTGCTACTGCGAAGCGATTAGATGCTATGTCATAGAGAGAAACTTCAACTCAACAAAGAAATAAATAGGAGTGAAGATAAAAGGAATAAACATAATCTTGTCGACCTCTTTGAGTGAACCTGGCTTGTTGCTATTGTCTTCCTGAAGGNAGATAAAAGGAATAAACATAATCTTGTCGACCTCTTTGAGTGAACCTGGCTTGTTGCTATTGTCTTCCTGAAGGCACTTAAAAGCAAACAACTCAGAAAATACGACTAAGTTGAGGGAGCGGACCATCTCATTTGTAAATGTATAAGCTGTGGTGTATCGCAGAAATGGGATGTAGTATTAACTAAATGGCTTAAATAAATTTAATCAGCGTTGGATTATATGTTGAATCAACAAATTAACCACCTGCTCTGCTTCTATGGTAATTAGGTTTTTTTTCTTCAAATTTTCATTTCTGTGTAATTTGAGTATGGTGCGTGCTTCTAAAGTTTGCATCGACTTACGCAATATACATCAGCCATCGAGCTTTTGAGCGGAGCATTAACACTACTGAATACACAAGAAACATATCGTGCATCCAATAGGATAGAATTGACACTGATGTGGTACATGCGTACATAATGGAGCCTAAAGTATTATGTTTGAAATAAGGTACAGATTCGCCGGTATAGATGAAAATGCCGTACGCAGGAATCCAAATTATAATATGAACAACAATTGCCACAATGAATACAATAGCAAGCGATTCCAGTCCATCTTTCTTCTTCAAGCTCAACCTATGTACTCGCGCTAGATTTACATACACAAACAATATTTAATTTACTCAAGTCAATGGGAATTCTTTAATTTTATATAAGGAGTCTTCTTACCATGGGCTACATTTAATGAAAAATATTCATTCAGAATTTCGGCAAGTGTATCAGAATTGAAAAAAATATACAGTTCTACACAAGTTGAGAGTATTATAATTGGGAGAACGGAAAGTACAAGCGCAAAATCTTTGATAGAAATATTTTTNTCTACACAAGTTGAGAGTATTATAATTGGGAGAACGGAAAGTACAAGCGCAAAATCTTTGATAGAAATATTTTTACCATGAAAAACGTGATATGTCATGGCTAAAATGATATAGTTTAAACTAAGCAACGTTCTGGCATACGTAAATGCCATGAAATATCTCTCGTTATAATTGACGTCGGATTCCAAGCGGTTAGACGAATTCGATGAAAGAGGAAGAATTTTCAAAAAATGGCCAATATTTATAAACCAGANTCTACATAAGTTGAGAGTATTATAATTGGGAGAACGGAAAGTACAAGCGCAAAATCTTTGATAGAAATATTTTTGCCATGAAAAACGTGATATGTCATGGCTAAAATGATATAGTTTAAACTAAGCAACGTTCTGGCATACGTAAATGCCATGAAATATCTCTCGTTCCAATTGACGTCTNGCCATGAAAAACGTGATATGTCATGGCTAAAATGATATAGTTTAAACTAAGCAACGTTCTGGCATACGTAAATGCCATGAAATATCTCTCGTTATAATTGACGTCGGATTCCAAGCGGTTAGACGAATTCGATGAAAGAGGAAGAATTTTCAAAAAATGGCCAATATTTATAAACCAGAAAAAAGATTTCAAAGATGCATCTGATATCATTTTGTTTAGCTATTGACCACAACACACAGGGGTTACTTAAAAAAGTTATAGAATATAACAATAGGTTAAAAACTTTGCCACACGTACAAAGGTTGTTGTTTGACAAAGAATAGCTTGGACGAATTAGCCTGGAAACTAAAAAAAGGTAAATGTCGTCTAGAAACTGTCTAGTTGTAGGACTTGTCATCGAGAAAATTACACATACTCTGCCACACTGATACCAAAAAGAGATTGCTTGAAATCATCAACTCCACCTAAAGGTAGCTTTACAGCATGAAACGTTTGTTTATGAAATCTTAAAAGTTTTTTATTAAAAAGAATTTTCCCTAAGACCCATTTTTTGCGTGTTCAGGTACATGAAATACATGATATTTATGTNATTTTATTAAAAAGAATTTTCCCTAAGACCCATTTTTTGCGTGTTCAGGTACATGAAATACATGATATTTATGTTTAAAAAATTTTTTTCTGGACAAGTAAAAAAGTTTAGTGAAGACGCGTAAATTCTAAATTTTTACCAGCGATAAATAATTAATGCGTTTTGTGTAACGTCTCTCCGTTATAAAATTTTGAGGATTACGGATTGACATAGAAAGCACAGCAAATTTGCTTCTATTCCTTTCTCGAGGGAATGAAGTTTTTCTTGCGAACATCACTTTCATCAACGAATTCATCATAAGTCATATTGCAGCAGAGATTTTTCCGTCAAATGGTGAAACATTTTATGTTTTCTGAAACAAAAGTTTTATGGTGTAAGTATGTCATATTCCTATTGAGTGTACACTGATCGTAAGAATTCGCCATGTAGCAAATAATAAACACAAGAAAAGGAAAGAGTTAAATAAGAGTGATTGTTTGTTGTAATAGAAATAGAGGATCTGGAATTTGGTCAATAGTCTTGGACATGTTCTATTGTCTTAAGTATAATGAATAAAGATTGAGATTATAAAATAATTTTGAATTCATAATTTACTTTACTTTACAAAACATTAATATTGTTTTTCTATTGGATGAAATTGCAAAAAAAAATTTTATTTTGATTCCCCGTAACAGTATGTCAAATATGTTGCAGTAGGGTGAATTTTCTTGGAATTATTTAGTGAAGGTCATTTTTGAAGCTATCAGCTTTTTATACGGGAAAATGTAATATGGAATTCGCCAAATTCGGAATAAATTTTCACACTGTATATGATCACCTAAAAACCTTCTATACTCTATCTGTCGTAGAGTGATAAAATTTCATTCGGTTTTTATGTGTTAGAAAAATAACTGAAGAATTTTCTTGTACTCATACTAATTTCGCCCTACATCGTGCATAATGCATGTGATACAATACACATTCCTTGCATATACGAAGCTGACTAAATATTATTGCAATTCTACACAGTATTCGACCGACTTACTTGTGAGACTGACAAAATAACCCAGTATCACTAACATTTACTGGACTAATTGATTTAAAAAAAATTGAAACTTTGAAAAATTACAACTAAAGAAAACTACTCTTGAAATTTTAGCTTTCCCGGCTAAAATTTTTCAGTCAAAATCTAAACAATTGGGACTCCGACTACCTTATATTTGTAAGTTATTTATACTGTAAAGCTGAAACTAGAGTTGCCTTTCCCCCATCGTGCTTCGAGGAAAGTGCGGTGTGGTTAAAAACATTCAGTACCTATTTGAATGCAGTTGCCTTGGGAAAAACTGATTGTGTCATTGAAATTTTTTACCATACCGCACTTTCCTCGAAGCACGGTCGGGGAAAGGCAACTATAGATCCAGCTTAACAATGAACACTTTGTNACCATACCGCACTTTCCTCGAAGCACGGTCGGGGAAAGGCAACTATAGATCCAGCTTAACAATGAACACTTTGTTTGAAAATTAAAGCACAACCCTAATCAATAAAGTCAACTATTAAAACAACAAATTTTAAGTATATTTTTAGAAATAATTAATAGTTTGTTTAATAATAATAACAACCATAGTCATGCTCAACAATAGACTTCTCAACTCCTATTAGTCAGAGTTCTGATCTCCTACTTAAAACTGGACTAAACTACGCAAGCTCAGTCAAACTAAAAGAATGTATATTGTGGGTTTAGGCACTGGAATTATATATGCATAGAAACAAAAGCGCTTGGTGCAAAGCGTACTTATAATAAACATTAGTAACAATAAAATGTAATAATAAACTAAGCTTACTAATTATCACAGTATAGTAAGTAAAAGAAATAGAACAAAGCTAAACCAAAAATTAACATAAATTTATACAATAATTTTATCAAATAACACAATTTGTATAAAACAGTATAATAAACTGTAACAATATCATCAGCAACAATAAAATACGGTATACATGATAAACGTTGTTATACTTGTGACCATGAAATAATAAAAGGGTTACCTTGTCGACAGAAATTATTTCCCTCCTTCCGAATGTACACCCAGAGAACATGAAAAAATAGCCAAAAGCTTTTTTATAAACAAATGTTCACATCAATAAAAAATAAATTATTGTGGGAAAATTTTCAAGAAGTCTTTTACTCGCTTTAATCTATAGACGATTGTCCATAATACATAAAAATGGAGACAGTTTGTTTCTTTGTGAGGCTAAACTTTAGCATCGTGTGGGTCAAAATTTGAGTTTTTTATATTAAGTGTTCCTAGAATTAAACTATAGGCTTCGGATGTCACGTCAGCAAAGATCAAAAAATTTTTGACCGTGAACGTGATGGGATTAGCATGCACATCTTCGTGTTGAGCATTTTCTCAGAATGTTTAAAATTTTAGGATTTTATTTCTTGAAATTTTATTTTAGAGTTTTCTTGATTCTGTGCGTGGACATTTAAGTGTTAAAATATTTTAATTTTAGTATATTAATAGTACTACCGTAATTGCCACGATGCACTTGACCGCCTATTGATAAAAAAATAAAAATTAATTACTCGATATGTCAAGAAACACGAGCTAAAAATTATTCCTACTCATGCCATAGCTGCTACTTTGGTGTGACACATATGCACTATGACAGATCCGACGGTGAAAACAACAGCAGAAAAGATTTTTTTGAAAAGAAAACGNCAACAGCAGAAAAGATTTTTTTGAAAAGAAAACGTCGTTGCGTGCGATAATTACTACCTTGTTGACCGTATACAAAATGAGCAAAATTACATGGAGAACAAAGAAAAAAAAAATTTTTTTTTTGAATTCCAATAAAATCAATAGAAAAATATCAATTACCAAGTTGAAAGTATTACATCCGTGGAGCAAATTGACTGCCGCAGCCCTCAACAAAGGCTTGGAAATTGAACAGTTTATTTTCGTCTTTCTCCAATAGTTCCTCCAGGCCTTAACACATTGGGTATTATACTTTTGCATTAGTTATTACAGGTTGAGGTTTCACAAGTATCTCCACTTGCACCTGGACCCGAATTCCAATAGCCAAATGTTCTGAAGTCACGGGCAATTAATTATCTATTTAATAATTCGAGTGCATCTAACAAATTAACATTGTTCCGCAGAAGTGTTGTGCTCCAGCCAACACTTTTTTGATTGCTCTCATCAAGTACACAAAATAAATATTACATTGCCAATAATGGGAGGGAATACTAGATGTCTAAAAAGAACTTCGTTTTGCAAAGTAATCAGTCAATGTTTATTTGACGTTGGCCATCACCCAATCAAGAGAGCAATTGCGAGCATAAGTGAATTTGAATAAATATAATTATTTAGTAAATAAAAATAAAAATAAAATAAAATTATGTGTTCAAAATTACTAGAAAACTTTTAAAATACTTGAAACTAAAAGCGATAAATAAAGTGTGAAGTTTGGATCAGTGTCAGCTTCTGGGACGTCCTTGATAAGTTGAATAGAGTTCTTTAGCATTCCTTGAATGTAATTCAGTCGGATGTGGGATGTGCCAATGCATACCCAAATAACATAAAAGAAAGAAAGTTGCGCTGCTTCTTCTCAAAAAGTCCTATGTTAAACCAATTTCTTTTATTGTACAGTGTGTTCGAATAAGAAAGTGAAAATTCAGCACTAACGTTTCTAAAACTCCCACAAATTAGAGTATTGTGACACTTTTTAACTTAAGAAAAACTAATAAAACTTTCGTAGAAACGATTTTCAGAAACTTGAGCAGTTTATAATGTGTATAAAATTTTGACACATAGTCAATTTTTTATTTTCCGCAAAATCATTTTCCAAAAATTTTGCCTTCGTATTTGAACGCAGTTGTAAGACCGCGGAGAGTCTTACGAGGGAATTGGGGATAAATTAGGGGTTATTAATTAATTTGGGAATGGGAATGGCATTTTGGGGATGGTTGGGTAGAGTCGGGGAAGTGACGGGGTTTGGGTTGGGAATTGGATGGGTTTGGGAACAAATTGGGACTAAAGGGATTATAATTAAAATAAGTGGGAAAATGGGGAAATGGATGGGTTCAGAGGTGAAGGGATCACCTTACCAAGTAAACGAAGATCCGGTGACCTCTGACCTCCTTCCAAATTGGCGAGAGCCAAAAACAAAATCCAAAACCAATTCACAGAAAAAGAAAGGTAGGGATGAGATGATGAGTTGGGAGCAGCCCGAAAGAGACTGATTTTTTCCCATCCTCTTTTTCTCAAGATAGATGGAGCGTCGGTTTGAGAGAAATTCCCCCACACCGACGAGCCATCCACCTTGAGGGATGGTTTAATTTTTTAAAGGAAGTGGGAAATCACATACCTATCTAACACAGTGTAGACAGAGTTGGAGTTTAGCCTGACTTGTAGAATACATGTAGCCATCGAACTGGGAATTTTGTCCAATAGAAGTGGTTCAAGGATTTCAGAAAATTTTATTTGGTAATAGTGTCGAATAGTGGAGGATTGCTGAACAAATTGAAAGTCGAGTTTTTGCAAGTGGTCTTCTTACCTAGCAATCTGAAATTTCTGGACAAATTTTACTTCTTTTCCTGAGCCTTTTTCATGTAAACCTTGCATATCTATAAAGTTTAGCCTTTTTTCCAACTGCAAACACCAACTGTATTTTTCGATTGAATGTCTATACGAGGTAAGTTCTCTATATACATTTAGAAGAAGGTTCGAATCCTTAGCCGGCAGAGATTTTAACCATAGAGAAATAGTAAACCTGAATACATCGAAGCTTAATGCAAGGCAGCCTGTCTCTAAACGTACAAAATTTCAGGAGTGCAGAAAAGAAAATGAAGGAAGTATTGCTGTTTAACCCTTGCTATTTCATTTGCGTGTTCTAATCCCCACAACTCTGAACCGTACAATGTAGTTGATTTGACAATCGAATTTAAGAGAAATTTTGAGTTTTGCAAGTCGAGGGTTTTCATCTTGTCTATTGTACGAAATACAGTGCTAGACGCGGCAATACCTATCCCAATAGCCAACTTAGAACGTAGGTTGAACTACCCAATCGATTGGAAAATTATATCAAGGTACATATAAGATTTCATAGTCTCTACTGGTTTAACTCTCCAGGAAAACATGTCTACTTTGGTCACCCTTTCAGGGCGCCATATCACCAGGACTTTAGTTTTCGAATAAATTGACTTGGAGACCTCGTGAGTGAAAGAAGTTAGCAGTGAAAGTCATCTCCTGTTGGAGGCGTTCTCGTGACTGAGCAACAAGAACTAGATCGTCCGTATAAAGAAGCGAATGTACAGATCGCGAATGCAGTCAAATACGTTCACCAATTCCTCTATAAAGAGGTTAAAGAGAATGGGACTTGCAGATTCTCCATGAAGGAGTCCTTTCATGATCTTTATTTCATCCGTTAAACCGTAAGATGTGAAAATCTTCGCTCTTCATTCTCGTAAATATATTTGAATACACGGATAAATTTAGTGGATACCCCAATGTTGCTAAGAACCTTCCATAAGAGGTTGTGGTTTGAGGTATCAAATGGTTGGGACAGATCAACGAAGTAAACATAAAGTTGCTTTTCCTTGAGGAGTTGGATCTGTGCCATAGACATGAGAGTAAAAACATGGTCAACACAAGATCTTCCCTTCAGGAAACTTGCCTAAAAGTCGGATATTATGCTGTGCTTGGCTATCCACTCTGCCAGTCTCCTATTTAAAATTTTAGTAAAAAGTTTGAGTGCATTGCTTAGTAAAGATGTTCGTTTGAACTTTTCTTGAACATTTTTTAAATATCGGACAAATTAATCCATTACACCATTGAACTGGTGCTTTTTCTGAATCAAAACATAGTTGGAAAAGGCTGCTTAAGTAAAGTAAAAGGGGAATTCACAAATTTGAGGTTTTCAAGATTGAACACAGTGCTAAAATGCCGATGACATTGAATTACCGATGTACTGTTTGTGGGTTCTGATGTGCGTCCGAAGTATTTTACCGCTTTCCAAAAGTTTGACAGTTTGGAAGATTGGTGCAGCTGGAGCAAAACTTCAGAAATGAAGTTTTCCTTTTTCTGGTTACTTTTCATTACGGTTTGCAAAGTAATTAAAACTAATAATGAAATTAATAAAAGTAATTTCAATAACTAAATTTAAGAGAAGTTCAGTAATTTGATTTCAGTTTTTTGGCAAATATGAGATGAGAAAATGGTTCAGTACGGAATAAAATGACAGGAATTATTTAATTGAATTACTAAATTCTTTTTCGGATCATTAATATGGATTTTCTTATAAAATAATAGAGAAATATATACATAATCGTTTTGCCCTTTCACACCGGATCGAACTCTGTACATTAATAAAAAAAAAGAGAAATCCTAATGCCTTTCGGGAGCACAGTATTCATAAAGAAAGAGGGATCGTGGTAAAATATAATTTCAAGGTACAATGCGCACGGCGCATATAACTGTTCAATGGACTTACAATCACCCATTCCATATGTTCAATGTGGTTACTGGGCAAGTCAATATCAACTGGCACGTACATTGCAAATGAACGTTGTAACGTCGATGGATATGTCAAAAGTCGTATCCTGCTAAGGGTGTGTAAAAAATTTAACAACCAGAATTATTTGCAGCCAAATAATAAATTCGCTGGTGTCAAAGTTAATTACTAGCAAATACCTTCATAATTGAAATAATTCTACAAATTTAGTAATTTAATCATAATTTCATTTGCGACAACATTTTTATGTCTGTTGTCAGGAATACGTTTAGTTGTCTTAAGTTTAGTTATATTTATTGACGGATTCGAATAGAGTGATGAACCTAGATATTCTCCCTAACACAATTTGTCTCCAGAACTTGGAACGATTCTTCTAGGGTCATTTCCCCATACAAATGCAACGTTTGTCTTAATAATCTTTAAGGTGTGTCAGTCTTAACCTAAAATTTTTTATAAATAATACCAATTTGTAAGTCCATGGAATCTTTGGACTTCTTTTACATTCTTAGTTCTAGCAAATTTTGTAATTCCTTTTACTTCCCTTTCGTTTTTGATTAAACCAAATGGCATAACTAGAAACTCATAGTGAACATCCTGCGTTACAAGCGTAGATATCTCTACTAAAAAACCCATTTTACGGATTATCGTTGGTGCTTTAAAATAACCCTTAGTAAATAGAATAATAAAGGATATTTTTCTTCCAAAAAACAAACTCAACGTATTTCAGCATGTAGTCATTATATTAGTCAAGTTTCTTCAATATTATTTGATAACCTAAAATTGAAGTAGAATTTGAAGATATATTTTTGTGATGAAATATTGTTAAATTCTTTGAAATAAAAAGTTCCAAACATTCTAGATTTTCTTGAATTTCCGATTTACTATCATTATTCTCCGTGACCGTCATGATGCACTGCGGCTACCACGATCGCAACTGTTTGGCGTATAGATCACACCGTAAGATTATGATAAATTTTTTGTGACAATACTGGTATACCAAAAAGGTTTTCTCTAAAGATTTTGTAACAGCAAAGACGTTTTCGTTGATCTCAATCATCACGATACCAAGAACGATATTACCAACTTTGCATGGCTTGAAACGATATAAGTGAAAATTGTTTTTTGTACTCAGCGGCAATGACGGTACACATCGGCAATGGAGTTACAAAAGCAGAGCCTGGATCACAAGAATTTTTAATAATCGTAATCACAAGAGAAATGTTTATGAACTTTTCTGAAACATCGACTTAAAATAAAATTCTGTAAGCCACTGCGACAGTTATGATGCTCCGCGTCCTTCGCTGTATCAATAGAAGATAGCCATCATCCGAAAACAGTTGAACATAAAAAATAATACTTGATTGCTAGAAGGAAGCTTTGCACTGTGGCAAATAAGTGCCAACTACATCATAGTCAACATTAAACAGTAAAAAAAAATTATTTCAATTATATTCAACCGTAGTAGCGGTGAAGGTTGAAGTGGGGTATAGGCAAAATCCAAACACCGGAAAAAAAATTAACATAATAAGAATTTTTTATCGCCGCGAAGGTCGCTGCGCACCTAACTGCCCGTAAATGTTGATCACACCCATCTCGCTGAGACCTGTAGTTTGGCAAGTAAAAATTTCTAAACATAGAAGATATTTCTTTACATTTTTAGGTTTTAATCCTAGCAGAGTTGAATTAAGAAACGACTCTCACGTTAACTGTTGCATGGGCAAAAAAGATTCTAAAAAATCTGAACAGCGCAAAAAACTTTTTTATTCCCGCAGGGATAACGGTGACCTGTATATCGAAATAGCAACTGGTATTTGAATCATCCAAAAAATATAAGAGTTTTGTAATCAACAAAATTTTTTGTTAATTTCATTTACTGCAATCATATTAGCAACCCTGGCATCGTTTACAACCAAAGATTTGAAAATTTTAACTGAAACTCTTATTTCTAGAATTTCAAAAATTTATTATTTTTTCAGTCTCGGCAAGTAGGCACAAGTGCATCGCTGAGTTAGCCTTATTGTAGCTGTGGCATTTCCAACATGCAAACAGTAAATAAAATTTATCATTAAAAAATAAATCACGATAGTAACTGTGAGGCTGCCACTATACAAATAGTGAAAATCTTTAGTATTAAAAAATATAGCATTAAAAATATAGAATTAAAAAAAATAGCACACAAATCGCCAATAAACATCTTTATTTTACTTTTTCTTTACCGAAGTGACCGTGTTCCATCGCCATGACGGCACCGTGCACTACAGCAATGACTGTAGCAACTACGTCATAGCGAAATTCAAAAGAACAAAAAGGTTTTAACTGGATATAATTATTTTACCGCGTTGGAGGTCACGATCCACCGCGAAGTAGGCAGCGGTGCATCGTTTCTATCACAGAGGCAACTGTAGCAAGAAACACTCCCAGAGCAAAAATACTAACACTAAAAAATTGATTTAAAANCTAAAAAATTGATTTTTTTAATTTTTTTTTACTGTCACGGCAGTCACTGTGCACCGTGGCTATTACGTTTGCAGCTTAGGTATAGCCAACATCCAAAAAGTGAACAAATGTTAACAATTAAAGCAAATTTTTACTGACTCAAAACTCACGGTGCGCCGTGGCGCAAACGGCGATGTACTGCCATCACGGATGACTCTAGCATAGACATTTTCAACTTTTTACCCCCACGGCGGTTACGACACACCACTTCTTTTACGGTAGCAACTGTGGAATTACCAGCATCCAAAGAGTACACAGACGTTAACATAAAATTTCGTTTACTGCTGCAACTTTCACGATGCACCGCGGCAAAGATAGAACTATAGTATTACCAACAACCAAATGAGTCATTCAAATTAGTATTTCAACATACAAGGAAATCTTTTTCTATTATTTACAGCAACGGCGGTTAACGCGGCTATTTCGGTAGAACTGTATCATAGCAAACATCCAAAATTTAAACTAATGTTATCAAAAAAATGTTTCACACCGCCGGAGTGGTCACGGTTTGCTCAGCACAGACGATGGTTTACCGCATCAATTGCATGGGCAGCATCCAACATCAAAAAAATTACATGATATAATGAATAGTTTTATTTTTTATCTCCTATGCGGTCACGGTGCGCCGCGGCGTCGGTAACTGTAACTGTGTTCAATAGGTAATTCGGAAGGCAATATAATCTACGGTATTTTATAGGGATGTAACCTCATTTTATTTAATTGCATATGTGTGTCAACATTGTATCAAAAGTTTAAAAGGGTTGGTTCATAGATTTATTTATGTTTGCTATAGGATTTCATTATTCATTTAAATTTTCATTGTTTTATAGGTTAGCCTTGTTCCTCTAAATCAAAGGACACTAATGTTGGATTGAAAAGCGACTTTTCTCCACTTTTTTTGTGTCCCTCTCTTCCACTGTCGAGACGACAGACGCCCTCTCGAGGTACCTCAAGTCTGGTTCCCATGTTTTTACAAAATCTCGCTTCGTCATACGCGTAGAACTGTTTCCCAGCCCTCAACACCTCTCCCAAGACAGTCAATTCGGAATCCCATTTTTTCTAATTACTTCCCGTGATTGTTTAACCTCTGGCCATGCCCTGCACTACGCACTTCCCCGAACCACTACCCAAACTCTACACTTACCATCTCCATTTCCGTCATATAACCTTGTGGTGGTTCCGCCTGGTCCTCTTGAAGATTTTGTGGTTGATGGTGAGATGGTCCTGTGGAGTGAGGTAGTCGGGTCACCAGATCACTGATTTTTAAATCTTACTTTTATTTAAAAATCAATAAATAATAATTTTTAAAGAAATGAAAATGGAGAATGACAGCAGAGCTGTTATTCTCTCTGGACTATTGAATGATCTGGGCGTTGTCTCAAGACAACGCCACTAACATCTATATCTTATATATAGATCAATAATAAAATATATATATGCTATATTAGGGAGGGATTCTTACTTTACTTTTTTAATAGGAAAGGGGAGATGAAATGGTTTCTTCTTCATCTTGTTCCTGGTGTTGTTGTTTTTTCCCGATGAGGGAAACAGCAACACAGGAACGGGGTGATGAGGGCGATGAAGAGCGAACTACAGTTCCCTCCCTATCCCGGCCCCGAGAAACCTTCTCCTCTCCCGGAGGGGGTTGTTGCAATGAAATGGTGTGATCCTTTAAAGTACCTATATGCCTAAATGAAATTATTGGAAAGAAAATGTAAGAATTAGAAAATTAGAATTTTATCTATTGACCACTAAAGACCTAAGGTCCCACGAGTGGTCTAAACATAATAAAGTCATACCTAATACGTTTTTGAACTTTGATGAATTGAAGTTGAGTTTTCTTGACTGAACCACTAAAGACCTAAGGTCCCGCGAGTGGTTCAGTCAGACTTCGGTTGTAGTTCTTTATCTGTGATTTTTGCGCGTTTCTTCAAAATGATGTGACGGAAGTACTCAGGAAATCGGAGTTTGGCTAACGCTTTGTTTGCTAACATTTTTGCTCTTGCTCCTGGTACTTTTCTCTTCGCCGGGGTCCCGTACCAGCACTTTTTATCGAACATTTTGTGAATGTTCTCCATGTCGTAGCAGATAAAACATGGAAAGAAGTGCTGGTCGGAGTTGGAAGTCCTCGGCTCCGATGAAATTGGAAGTGGTGGTCGAAGATCCAGATTGCTGGGTTGAACGAAAAGTTGGTTAATGATAGAAAATAGTGCAGGAGGGTTTTGATTTAAGGGTTGTGGATTTGTTATTTCCACAGCATGTTCCTCCAAATCACTCAGCCCTTCAACTTGTTCTTCCATAACATCTTTCAACTCATTTTCACCAAATAAGTCTTCTTCTTCTGGATGGAGAGTGAGGATGTCTTCTGAGTCGTCTGTGGGATCTGGTCTTACCGCTGGCACGGTGGGAACGCCCACAAAGCCCGAAGGGCCCACGGTATAGTTCCCACTGATGGTATCACCATAGTAGTCCAGCCCATCATCCGACTCAGAGTCCCAATTCTCATCCAACTCATCAGGAATTGTTGGTTTTGGTTTCGGGGTTGGCAGGTTTCTTTTTTTTGGCCTTGGTGTCTTCGGTTTAGGTGGTGGGGAACACAAAGTACCGATGGATATTTGGTAATAATGGCCAAAAGTTCGTGTTTTTTAGGTTGGAGAATGTATGAAACTTTATGTTGTAAAAGTTGCAACATTTCTTGATTATTAGGAGGACGGAATCTACAGAGTTGAGACAAGTGGTGGTCTGATATGAATGAGAAAGGGGGAACGTCTTCGAATTTGGCCAATTGGTCTCTGAACTCTAATAGATCTGAGAAAAGATGATTCAAAGGAGATGGAAAGTTTGCTGCTGTTAGTAAAGCTTCAACTGTGGTATGTGTGAGTTTCACAAGTTGTTGGGACACATATTTGGAACGATCTTCAACAGTTTTCCATCTCTCGTCTACTACTTTCTGTTCTGCCAAGGAGCGACCTGGAATATTCACATTTTGGCGGTGTTTTTGCCACATCCTGAGGACTAAATGGGAGTCTGAACGGGCATATTCCGTCAAGGGGTCAGATTTTCGAATTGATCTAGATCTGAAGTCGGCGAGTTGTCCAGTTTCGTCTACTTCTGATTCTGGAAAGTAATAGGCCAGTGCAGTACAAAAATCTCTTTTCCTTTGATTTAGGGGGAAATCAACCGCTACAAAAGTTTCAAAGACTTGCTTGATGTCTATGATGGCTGTGGGAAAAATCCGGTGATAGAGTTGAAACATTGAAATTTCTAATTGGCCATCATAGACAATCTTCAAAATTTTGTCATTTTGAAGTACTTGGTTCAAGTTAAAGATGTCTTGGGGGACTCGAAAGGGGTCAATGATGTAATCAATTTGAGGGGTAGAAATTTGGATTAAACAAATGAATGGTCTGTTCCAATAGGTGTGAAGATTTGATCTTGAGACTTCTATATCCCAACCAATCTCTGTTTGTTTAATCAGATCTTGGATCATATTATCCATCCCGTTTGAGTCTTGTACTATCACCATTTTGGTGATCAATCTTTCATCCATAGGTTCCATTTTTGGGGGAATATATGCGGTTGATGGGATCGACCAATTTCTAATCACTGAGCTTAAGGGGTGAACTCCGTGGAGAGAGGCAATAAAATTGGCTTCATTTCGGGTTCGATTTTTTGCCAGGAGTAATTCTAATGAGGGATTTTTTCTGTCTTTCAAATGGTCGACAAATCCACGTTTAAACTTGGAGTCAGCCAGTTGGCATTTGGCTCTGTATTCAATGGACTTGCGGGATTTGGAATTGGATGATGTTGGAATTGAAAGTGCCATTTCTGTAATAACAGTGCATATAAGAATTATTTCACTTTAGACCACTAAAGACCTAAGGTCCCACGAGTGGTCTTTCTTGGTTTGTTGTCCATTTAGTTTGGTAATCCTGCTAGGGAACGGTAATTTACTCTAGTNTTCACTTTTTTAACTTAGACCACTAAAGACCTAAGGTCCCACGAGTGGTCTCTTTTCATTGGTTTTAATTAGGTAAACCTGCTAAGGAACGATAATTAATTCTACTATTTTGTTTAAGTTTTCTTATAGGTTTAATGTTACTTTCTTCACCGGTAGGAATTATTGGGGCGAATGGTACTATTTGTGTTNGGTTTTAATTAGGTAAACCTGCTAAGGAACGATAATTAATTCTACTATTTTGTCTAAGTTTTCTTATAGGTTTAATGTTACTTTCTTCACCGGTAGGAATTATTGGGGCGAATGGTACTATTTGTGTTGTATTGGATATTTGCCTTTGGTAAAACGGTTTAAGTTGATTTACATGCCTATTTCCAATATAACCTCTGTCTGGAAGGGACAGGATTTTAAAGGAGACTGGACTAACGACTTCTCCTAACTCATATGGGCCAATAAAACGGAGGTTTAACTTATACATAATTCCTTCCTTTTGGTTGGAAATTGCGTGGTTTTGTATGAGAACTAAGTCTCCAGTTTCAAAATTATGCTCTCTATGAGATTAGTCATAATAACGTTTGTTTTCAATTTGAGATTGGTTGATATTGTTTCGGACGAACTCAATAACTGATTGTAATTTGGTTGGTAATTCGCTCAACCTTTGATAGTCTAAAGACGAGATGTCAGTGGGAGAGTCTTGTAGATTCCTATCAAATGGTAAGGGAATTTCTCGAGCAAGATTTAAGATAACCGGTGTTAGTTGTGTAACTCTGTTAATTGAAGTCCGTAGGGCTAATGCGAAATGATGTAAATTTTCATCCAAACTGTGGTGATTACCATTTACAAATGCTTGTAGCATTTTTTTCAAATTGCGGTTTGCCCTTTCCGATTGGTTAGTCTGAGGATGGTAGGCACTAAGGAAGGCGTGATGGATTTTCCAGTTTTTACATAAATTCTTTAAATGATTTGATGTGAACTGGATACCATTGTCACTCACGATCCTTTTTGGAGTACCAAATCGACAAAACATTTGATTTTCTAAAATTTCTTTAATTTTCTTGGCTGTAGCCGTTCTCATGGGGAATACTTCAACCCATTTCGACAATTCGTCGATTACTACTAGCAAATGTTTATTTTATCTTCCACCTGAGCTCGCGGGGAAGGGACCCATTAAGTCTATATCTATTGTTTCAAACACCTTTGATGGTGGGGAAACAGTTTGTAATAATCCGTACGGTAGCTGGTTGGTTGGGTTCACTTTTTGACAAGTGACGCAACTGTGCACATATTGTCTTATATCTTTGTTCATATTTGGTCAAAAACATCCGATTTTCTCCGAAGTCTTACGCATACCTTGGTGTCCTGCTTCGGGAGAATCATGGAATAATTTTAAAATTTCCTTTCTCATAGTTTGGGGAATGACTGGTACCGGAATCAGTCTTAGTTTTATGCACGTGCACTGAGTATTTATCTGAGTGTTGGAAGGTGTGTTAACTGCACCTATATCCAAACATTTTTGACAAAGGGTTCCTCGATGACCCAAGGGGTCTCCTATCGAGTTGCCACTTTTCTCAAACGGTTTTATTAGTTTCATCAAAACTCCATCTTACAATAAATAGTCTTTGGGTCGCGACTCCCTAGGACTATTTTGCAATTGGGTTATGATCTGGGAGAGTTTACCATCTAGAGCTTGTTCATGAGCTATATCTCAAATAGATGGGGTTGTAAAGGTAAGGGCTGCTATAGGAACATATTGGATGTCATGATCATCCTCAATATCTATATCGTCTGGTTGGATAGGGATTGGAGCTCGTGATAGCGCGTCCGCAACCACATTCTCCGCTCCTGGACGAAAACAATATGAGAATTCCATGAATCAATTTGTTGTGCCCAAATGTTTAGTTTTTCTTTCATACCTTTCGTCTTTTTCAAATAGCTCACAGCTCTATTATCCGTTTGAATTGTGAATTCATGGTGTCGGATAAATTCAGCGAACTTTTTATAACCAAAAATTATAGCGTAAATTTCTTTCGCATATATATGTGCAGATCTCTCTGAATGTTTGAGAGTCTTACTAGCGAACAAGATAGGGCGTTCTACTCCCTCAACATTTTGGCAAAGAACTGCACCTAAACCATACTCACTAGCGTCACATTTCATGAGTAAGGGTTGAGAGTAATCTATATTTTGTAGTACTACACTCTCATAAATGTCTCGTTTTAATTGTTGAAAAGCATTTTCTTGGTCTTGTGACCATATGAATTTATTTTCCTTCCTAAGTAATTTAAAGAGTGGTTCCATTTTACTAGCATAATGACAGATAAAACTGGAATACCACTGACACATTCCGTTGAATCTCATGATTCCTTTTTTATCGGTAGGTCTAGGAAATTCTTGTATGGCTTTTATTTTATCTGGATCTTTTTTAAGTCCTTCTTTAGAAGCAATATGGCCTAAAAATTTCACTTCACGTTTTGCGAAAGATAATTTTTCTGTATTAATTGTAAGATTTGCCGTTCTAAAACGATCTAAAACTATCTCAATATGTTGGAGATNAGATAATTTTTCTGTATTAATTGTAAGATTTGCCGTTCTAAAACGATCTAAAACTATCTCAATATGTTGGAGATGTTCTTCTAACGTTCTCGAAATTATGATTGTATCATCCATGTAAACTCTACTGAATGAATCTAATCCTTGAAGAATTGTATTCATCAGATATTGAAAAGTTTTTGGTGCATTTTTCAATCCGAAAGGCATGACTAACATTTCGTAATGTCCGTCTTGCGTAATAAATGCAGATTTTTCAATACTTTCCGGATGTAACGGAATTTGCCAAAATCCGGATTGTAAATCTATCACTGAATACCAATANAGATAATTTTTCTGTATTAATTGTAAGATTTGCCGTTCTAAAACGATCTAAAACTATCTCAATATGTTGGAGATCTTCTTCTAACGTTCTCGAAATTATGATTGTATCATCCATGTAAACTCTACTGAATGAATCCAATCCTTGAAGAACTGTATTCATCAGATATTGAAAAGTTTTTGGTGCATTTTTCAATCCGAAAGGCATGACTAACATTTCGTAATGTCCGTCTTGCGTAATAAATGCAGATTTTTCAATACTTTCCGGATGTAACGGAATTTGCCAAAATCCGGATTGTAAATCTATCACTGAATACCAATAGCCAGATGGGATATGTCTTAACATATTGTGTGTACTTCCCATTGGTGCGGAATTGGTTTTTGTTTGGTCATTTAATTTTATATAGTTAAAGCACATTTGCCATTTCAAATTTTTCTTTTTGTCCATGACGACTGGAGCTGCGTATGGTGATCTCGACTGTCTACACATACCGTTTTTTAAANCTTTTTGTCCATGACGACTGGAGCTGCGTATGGTGATCTCGACTGTCTACACATACCGTTTTTTAAAAGTTCCTAAACTTGTCGGTTTATTTCAGCATTTATTATAGGGGAACAACGATATGGTTTTACAGATGGCGGTTTTCCTTCCGCTTCAATCTCATGCATAGTGATGGTAGTTCTCCCATACTTACCATCACTACGCGAAACCGTTGGAAATTTATCTAAAATTTCTTGCACTTTGATCTGATTCGGATCTGAGATCAAAGTGAAATTTAGTTTGACTTTGCTGTCCAATCCATTCATTAGGTCAATGCCAAATCCTAAGGATCGACAGACATTGACCTCATGAATTGTAGAGGACAACATAATTGGATTATGTTTAGTTGAAGTTGGTAAGTTAAATTTATTTCTGGGTTCGTTACGAAACCAGTATTTACTACCTCGTTGATCCGTGATTATGCCTTGGTTGTATATTATGTCGGAATCAATGACACACGGGAACGGTAATTGGTTAACAATTAGGAACTCATGNTTTACTACCTCGTTGATCCGTGATTATGCCTTGGTTGTATATTATGTCGGAACCAATGACACACGGGAACGGTAATTGGTTAACAATTAGGAACTCATGATCAATTTGTCTATTTCCTATTTCAATAGTTAATAGAACTTTCCGAATTGGGCTAGTTTTAAGATTATTTATTGCCGAAAGAACAATTTGTGTTATAGGTGTTATAAACACATTTAGTTTTTGAACTAGGTTGTGCTCAACTAAAGAATAGGTGCAACCTGAGTCTAACAATGAAGTGCATTTGAAATTTTGAACTTTTAAAGAAATTGTTGGAACCCCGAATCATTTTTCTCGTATTGGTTGGGAGCAATTGGGTGGGTTCTGTTCCGAATTGTCCCTTCTTTGTTTAAATCTGAATAATCACCATCGTAGTAATTATTAGAATCTAGTTTGGGTTTGTATGTTTTTGGTTTCTGAGATTTATTTTGGGAATCTATTGGTTCCTCATAATATGCGGTCATAGCTAATCCTCGTTGTGTTGGACAATGGTTAGCTTGATGACCGAAACCTCTACACTTCATACACTGGTTTGGTCTACTTTGAAAACCTGAAGATTTTTGTTGTCTATATTGTGGTCTCTGAGTTTCGTATCTAGCTCTATTTTCGCTGCGTCCAGGGCGTAACCAATTATCTCGATTAGATCCTCTAAACTGGTTTTGACCAGTATAACCCAACCCTAATGAGTTTCCTGGGCCATTCTGGTCAATTCCATGCTCAGGATCTACCGTGTTGGTTCGGTCTAGCCGGTAGTTACTATTCCGGTAGGTCTGTGACCTATAATTATTCCGGTATTGTGGATTTTAATATGAGCGATAACTATTTGGTTGACTGCTATTATAGTTTTGGTTTCCGTTCCCTCTATTAAACTGGGAACAACCACGATAATATCCTCTGTAGGTATTAAATCTACGGAAAGTATTGTTTGTCCTAGATGGTTCTTGTGATTTTTCATGGCGACTGTTATTTATTTTATGGGGAGGCATTTGTGTTTTAGTTCCGATTTGGCCGTCACTGTTTGTAAGTGGTGGAAGTTTGGATTGACGTCCATGGAATTTGTCTTCCGCCATTATACATTGGTGGACTACCCTTGAGGCTTCAAAAAGTTCCTCAGGTGTTCTATAAATTGTAGTACCGAGATGGGTTCGAAATGACGGGTGAAGAGAAAGTCTAGCTCTTTGTTCTGATTCCTCTGTATTTTCATTTGGATTACATTTTTTAGCACAACGAACCATATCATATATGAAAAACTCAATTGATTCTGTTAACTTTTGTTCTCTAGTATAAAGTAATTTAACCCTCTCATTTACATCCATCCAGCTGTCATATCTTTGTGCAAATCCTTCCTTAAAATCATCCCAAGTTTCAAATTCAGTTTGATGATGATCAAACGTTCGAAATCGCAGAACCCCATTTTAGCTTATGACCAAATCTAGAAACGAGTCTTCACTATGGCCTTGTGTTCAAAAATATCTTTCTACTTCTGCTAGGTAAGCAGCAGCAGATGATTGTTTTGGTTTAAATCTAGGAACCGAAACAGTAGGAGTGACAGCGGTGAGTTTAATGTTTTGAATGGCAGTTGCCAATAAGTTAATAGAATCAATAGGAATTTGTGCTTTAGTTTGTGAACTTTCTTTTATTGGAATTGGTTTATAAACTTCTGATTGATTTTGTGAGGATGATGGCAACTGTGTATTTGTTTGTATTTGATTAGTCACAAAAAGTTGCATTTGTTGAAAAAATTTTGCCTGTTGTTCTTCCATTTGTTTTTGTATTAACTGAATGGNATTTTGTGAGGATGATGGCAACTGTGTATTTGTTTGTATTTGATTGGTCACAAAAAGTTGCATTTGTTGAAAAAGTTTTGCCTGTTGTTCTTCCATTTGTTTCTGTATTAACTGAATGGAATTTTGGTATGCAATTTGCATTTGTGACATTTGTTCTTGGATTATTTGTATTGCTTGACCCTGATTGGCTAATTCTAGTTGACCTGAATGTTTGTTATTAGTTTTGCCTCTATTACTCACTACAAGTCCCATTCCCGGAGATGTAGAACTATGGGATGAATTTTGGATTTTTAGGGTATTTATCCTTTCTGGTATTTTTATGAGAATCTCCTCTCCACCGTTTTCTCCTTGTCCCACGCTGCCACAGGCAGAAAGACTTGGATTGACGGTGAAGAGGTTTCTGTTTTCTGGATTGGCTCTTGTTTCGTAAACCTCTTCCTCTCCGGAATGAACATTGGAATTTTCCATTTGTTCTGAATGGATAGAGGAAGCTGAGGAGAAACTGTTCCTACTTCGCGTTCTAGTTTGAAATGGGACAGTATCTGGTTTTGATTTAGTTGTTTTAGGATCTATTTCTGCTTTTGTAACATTTCGAGATTTTATGGATGTATTACTTGTGTTGTCTGGTGGCTTGGACATTGTTTAAATGTTTATGATTTTTGGAAATTTGGGCGTGACCCTTATACGAATTGCTGTATTGTGTTTTTAAGGATGTGTGTACTCACTTTATTTGGGAGATTTCATAAGGGTTTAAATGGACAGTCATTTGTCACTAATTTATAAAAAATTTTTGGCGTGACCTGTCGACGATTTTACCCATTTTTGAAATTTTTACAATAACTCCACTTTTTTAGTGGTTACACACCGTATTTCAATATAATTTTTAGTTAGTTCACTTCTCTTTATATGATGCTATCTATCTCCGAGATTTTACAGTTTTTTTTTTTTTTTTTTTTTGCTTATGAAAATAAAATCTTGGAAATAAGTGTAATTTTGAGTAATATTTTTATTTTATTGCAAGAATTCTTTTCTATTTTATATATTTTTATACTTGTTGGATCTATTGGGACCTTAAAAACACTTTAAACTTTTCAGCTGGAAACTAACCAGCCATTTTTCGAAAAGTGGGCGTGGTCTATCGTATCTGTTTTTCGGTAATTTTCCGGTTTCCTATGGTTTAATTTGTATGAATCGGCCATAGGACATCCAGATTCATAAAATAACCAAGGGTTTATTTTGGTTTATTTATTGTTTGTTTNGAATCGGCCATAGGACATCCAGATTCATAAAATAACCAAGGGTTTATTTTGGTTTATTTATTGTTTGTTTATTTCTTTGATTTTATGCTAATTAGGCTATTTAGATGTATTAAATTTTTATTACATCCTAATCTTTGGCAATTTTTATATAATTGAGCGTAGCTTAGGGTCACTTGCTAATCGCGCAAAAGCCGTGTTTTGAACAGTCCCGCTGATTTCAGCCTCTTTACAGAGGCTTCCTGAAGCCAACGAGACTTTTTCAACTATTTTATGCACCTTTGTGCTTTCTTGTGCCTTTTATGTACCAGTCTGTTGGATTCGACCTCTTTACAGAGGTCTCCTGAACCCAGCAGGACTATATAAGGCTTTTACTCGCACTGGTCTGATTGACCCCGGTTGACCCTAGCTTTAGAATTTTTTTTTTTTTTTTTTGGCAGCATGCCCTATCCTAATTTTACTTTTTTATTTAGGCTTACTTTGCCTATTCATTTTTAATATTTTAATTAATAAATAATTATTATTATTTGAAGTTACCGTTGATGACAAGGGTGGTGTTTCCGGTGGCACGACGTCCAAATCCTCCGTTGGTCGCTAGGTGTGGTGGTTCCGCCTGGTCCTCTTGAAGATTTTGTGNTGTTTCCAGTGGCACGACGTCCAAATCCTCCGTTGGTCGCTAGGTGTGGTGGTTCCGCCTGGTCCTCTTGAAGATTTTGTGGTTGATGGTGAGATGGTCCTGTAGAGTGAGGTAGTCGGGTCACCAGATCACTGATTTTTAAATCTTACTTTTATTTAAAAATCAATAAATAATAATTTTTAAAGAAATGAAAATGGAGAATGACAGCAGAGCTGTTATTCTCTCTGAACTATTGAATGATCTGGGCGTTGTCTCAAGACAACGCCACTAACATCTATATCTTATATATAGATCAATAATAAAATATATATATGCTATATTAGGGAGGGATTCTTACTTTACTTTTTTAATAGGAAAGGGGAGATGAAATGGTTTCTTCTTAATCTTGTTCCTGGTGTTGTTGTTTTTTCCCGATGAGGGAAACAGCAACACAGGAACGGGGTGATGAGGGCGATGAAGAGGGAACTCCAGTTCCCTCAACCTAACGGAAACTGTAACCAAACTTAAAAATGCTTGAAAAAATCCAAAGAAAACCAAACTAAACTTAAATAAAAACAAACTGAACCTAATGAAAACCTTAAAAATCTATAGAAAACAAAAATATAAAAGAACACACTGCTATAACATTTCCTAAAATTAGGAAAAACTTTTTCAATTTTAAATAAAATTGGGACACACCCCTGTAAAATTACATCGAATATGGACACACCACTGTAAAATTTCATAAAATGAGAACATAAACCTGTAAATCTTTATTAAATGAGGATCAAACTACATGGAATGATACAATGCTGTAGAAATAGTTGTAAAATATTTGGTTCTATTTTAATGTTTAACCACACCCAATAACTTATATTTTCTTGATTGGCAGGTTTCCACACCCATATTGCTCGCCATAACTTTGAGATGTGAGTGACGCTTTTTATTTCTGTGTTTTCTTTTCTGTGATGTCATATCCCTAGCTCTTGTTGATTCCATTCGGCTGAGAGCTATTCTAAGGGTTCGGATTTCTTTCAACAGGACTACCTTGTGATTGATTCTTCACAAATCTACTTGGTGCTCATCGTTGGGGTTGACTGAATTGTAAAAATTAACCTTGGCAATGAAATTACTGAGAATTATAAGTTTTAGTACGCTAACGTCGTGAGTATTGGTTACTGTACGCCAAAAACCGTGCCATGGTGCACAACGTTCACTTAGGTTTTCTTCACAGCTGAATCCGTCCCTTCTAGGCTGTCGTTAGTAAAGAAATAAGAGTCTACCGGTAGCATCAAAGGGGCGAATTCAGGTGTGAAGCGAACCCGATTGGACTTTGTGCAGCGTGGAGCGATTTTTGTTGTATTACTATAACCGCGTTAGCGTACTAAAAGTTATAATCCTCGGTAATGTCGTCGTCAAGGTTAATTTTTATTACTCAGTCAACTCCTACGATGAGTCCGCGCCACGGATTCTCCCGTTCTCGCACGGGCTCGTTAAGCTAATCTAGGCTCATCTGCACCTTAACAAAAAATAGTATTTAAGGATGATGTCATGAAAGCGCATAATTGAGCTTACATTGGCCCGCTGTTGGATCTGATATTGGATTCTACAGATGTCTATGTTCGGACTGTTGTATAGATTGTCAAATTGTTGAGATAGGTTTGGAAAAGTTTAGGAGATGGATGTAGTAGCTATAGAGTTAAGAAACTACTTGGGTACACTTGAGGAATGATTGGTTGGATTCAACTAAAGGGGTGTAAATTTTAATGAACCATAAGAACCTGAAGATAGATGAAACTAACTAACAGGGTGACTCAAAATTTAGAGTTGTTCTTGTAGTGAGGCCCATTTGATTCAATCCAACCAAAAACTTGCTTACTCAATTCAACTTCCATACTGAAAAATTGAGGTCCCCATGCAAGCGAAATCTGATTTTGATTCATATTGAATATTATATTATATTAATGAAAACACACTAAAAATTCAAAACCGAACATCATGAATGAAAACACTAAACACAATTTAAATTTTCCCATCCATTTTCACCCTGAAATCTAGCTAAATTTCCCCACCCATTTTCACCCTAAAATTTAGAAACTATTCCATGATAAAAAAGGGTATGGAAAGCTTGTTTGTTATTACTATTAACTTTGTTTTGATTATTTTTATAGTGTTAAAATTTTGAAAATGAATAAATGTGCTGTGTGTCTTATGTACAGTCGTAGAACTTTTAGTATAAAAGTCAAAGTGGTAAGCTATTAAACGGAACTTAATATAATTATATAATGTCAAAATGTAATATTTTTTCTACTTTTGCAAAAATACTTTTATTACTGCATTGTGTTGATGGTACAGTGACCATCAACACAAGGCATTGCAATATTAGAACTCCAGTAAGTAGTTTTTCAATTAAGAAAAGCTAACACAGGCTGCGTCCATTAGCGCTATATATATATCATCTAGCGCCAAATAGCGAAAACAGTACTAAATTCTACCAAATAGTACCAGATAGCGGAAATTTTGAAAATTGAACATAAGAACCCGGTGGTGGAATTGCTTGAAATATGAATAAATTTATTGACTTAATTCTCAAATCAAAATTTGTGTTTCATAATGAATATATCATAGCTCGAATTAAGGCAACTCAGAAACGGTTTCCAAGCTCTACTCCTTCTTCTACAGTACAATTTAGGTTNACCCGGTGGTGGAATTGCTTGAAATATGAATAAATTTATTGACTTAATTCTCAAATCAAAATTTGTGTTTCATAATCATAGCTCGAATTAAGGCAACTCAGAAACGGTTTCCAAGCTCTACTCCTTCTTCTACAGTACAATTTAGGTTTCTTCGTTTAATTGTAGTGTGCTTACCTGAATTGGATCCATATTTTTTAGTTCTACTTCCAACGTACATTTTGTTTATTTTAAGTACTTTATGTTTGTAAAGGTATGAGTTTAAGCAACAATAATTCAGTTTCAACAGAAAACCTCAATCCTTACTTTCGATCGGATTCCCCATGTTAATTTCAGCATGAAATTTGTTTCTGTAGTTGCTATGTGGAAAATTCAATAGGGATTATGCATATATAAATTACGCTAATTTCTTTCGAACTCGTCTTGAATATATTGGTGAATTCAAGCAACTTGAGTAGCTCATTTGTCCGAATCTATTGCATATTTGTTACTTAGTGACAGAAAATGTTTTTCATCATGTCGGCCAATTACAATAAACATGGGTAAATTTTTCGAAATTACAGATAGAAATATCCTACTTGTAACTGCAGGTATAGTCGAATGTACAATTGATCTTTTAATTACTTCTAATCAATAACCAATCAGCTAATAAAAAAGCTGAATCCAGATGTGAGTGTTTAAGGTATTATTTTCTAACTATTAAAATTTCATAATTATTTGTTAAATTTTGTGAAAATGCTGAGCAAAAGGTTGAAAGCAAAACATTAATTGCACGAAAATTCTTTTAGATAAATATTTCAAAAAAACTACTTTGCGTTTAAACTCAACCTTCTATGCCGATATGCATGAAGATTAGTTCCAGTTGGAAGATATTTATTTGTTTATTTATTTATTTATCGGAAATACCCTAGTTACATTAGCAGGTAGGTTGTTACATTTCCGTCTTGTTTTTTTTTTATACATTTCATGACTGAAGAATTTGGTAAAATATGATTAAATTAAAATTAAGTGGTTTTAAAAGTTACAATTACTGGATTATGTATAAAATTTAAAATTGGTATATATAAAATGAGCTGTTGTTATATGTGGTTAGGGTGATGAATCTTGAGATAAGTTTATACTTGTGCATTCGGATAGTTGTTTTTGAAGATAGTATGAAGTAATATGAGTTTTAGTGGTTTTCAGTTTCGTTAAATCATGGCAGATAAGGTTAGAAGGTAATTCCGATAGTATTTTCTTAGCATTTACTGTAAATGAAGATTTATGGTAACTGTTGAGGTTACAGATGTAATTTCTATTTCTTGTTGATTTAGTTTCATGAGTGTTGATTTCCAGCTCGTTTCCATAATTTTCAAAATAAGAAAATAGATAATTTTTTAATTTTATCATTAACAGTGTTGAATCCAGATTTCTAAGGTTGGATGGAAGTAGCCATTTTAGTTTAGTTGTCAGGATTTCTTTGACTTGTTCCTTCTTANCCAGATTTCTAAGGTTGGATGGAAGTAGCCATTTTAGTTTAGTTGTCAGGATTTCTTTGACTTGTTCCTTCTTATTCATCAATAATATAAATTTGGCACTTTTTCTTACAATTTTTTCTACAGAGTATCTAGTCCCTTTCGTACATTGACTCCAAAATATGATCATATACCGAATTATTGGAAAGATATAGCTTGTAATAAGGAGTTTCCGGTTTTTGAATGACTACAATTTTTGTAGTGGGTAAAAAGTCCAGAGAAGATAATTGCACTTTTTGGTTATTTCTGAAACGTGAGTATTCCATGTCATTGTTGAGTCGTAGTATAACCCAAGCATTTAATTGTATTAACTGATGATATCGTGGTATCACCGACTTGTATAGTGAAAGATCCTATTGATTTCACAAGATGAGGTGTACCAATAAGCATTATTTTTGTTTTATCCAAATTTAGTTTCATCTGCTTGGTGTCCATTTATTCAACAATCTTGACTAGATCATCACTTAGTAGCTTCAATAAATTATCGAGTGTACATGATGATCCAGAAATAAGTAGATGCGTATCATCGGCGAACATTATCACTAGACTGTTTTTAATGACTAGTGGTAGATCATTAATCATCAATGAAAATAATAAGGGGCCTAAAACAGATCCTTGAGGTACCGAGAGTATAGTTTGTTTAAGGCTGGATTTAAGATTTTGAAATTTTACAAATTGGTATCTATCATTGAGATATGCTTCAAACCATTTAGGACATATATTGTACCATGTTAATTTCTCTAGCAGCAGACCTTTGTCAACAGTGTCGAACGCTTTTCTTAAATCCAAAGCAACTAGTATACATGTTTCCAATTTTTAGATTTTTGTAAATAAATTCAGTAATGGCCAGTTGTGCCTGAGCAGTAGAATAACTTTTTCTAAATCCAAATTGAGCATTGTAAAAGATCTTGTTTGTATTTATGAAGTCGGTAAGTTGATTATGTACAAATTTTTCAACCAATTTTGCTAATATTGGTTGTAAATAAATAGGTCTAAGATCTGAAAGTTGTTCCACATTTTTGCTTTTTTGGATTGGTAGTACGATTGAAGTAAGTGACGATGTTGGATAGTTACAATTAGAAAAGGAAGTATTGACAAGTTTTAAGAGTTGCTCCGATATATTAGGTGAATTAATTGACAATTGCATCATCCAATTTGATAGATTCTTTAGGTCCTTTGATTTCGAGTCTTTTTTTTGAAGGTTTTCCAAATTTTAAAAAGTTCAAATGTTCCAATTGTTTTAAGTTTAAACATTGACTTGGGGGTTATGATTTCATTTGGTTTAGTGATAAATCTTGTTGTAACTAATTGAGGTGTGGTAATTTCGACAAAATAGTCATTTATTTCATCAGGAGTGAAATCCCAAGTTTGTTGTTTAAATTTTTTTAGCGAAATTATTTTTCTAATTGCCTTGTAAGGTCCCATGCGTGTGATGTCATTATTTATTGAAATTCTCTTCTCTTCAAGTATAGCTTTTTTTACTTCAATGCACAGTAATTTGTAGAAGGGATAATAGAGTCGATTGGTTTTAGTGGCGTTGTATAATTGATTACGTTCTTTTATGAGACTTAATGTGTGTTTTGAGATTATAAATGGTTGATTATGTTTTACGAAGCTCACATGTTTTTTAGGAATTACTGCCGCAAAAGTCGAAGAAATTTTTTCACCATAATTCCTAAACAGCATCTCTGTATCAGTAATATTAGGATCAAATCTTATGGCAGTAATTTTGTGACCTAGAAGTGCAAAGTCCGCATTTTTGTAATCGGTTAACTGGAAACTTATTTTTGTTGGTTTTGTTTTTTCAATACATAAAGTTGCAAACACGAGTGAGTGGTCGGAAATATGCGGTTCTAATATGTCGCTCCTAATGACTATTTTTGGATTATTGGTAAATATTAAGTCAAGCATGGACATTCCTCGTGTGGGTTTATTAATCAGTTGGGTAAAAGTAGTGTTCGTGGATAAGGAAGAAAAAATTTTCGCAATTGGTGCACTGATGTATTTTTCATGTAGATTAAAATCTCCTGCGATTATTGAATTGACTTGAATTTTGTTGACTTCTTGGAATAGTTTAGATAGTGTTTGGGCATCGTTTTTTAGAATACCGGCCGAGTAGTTAGGTATTCTATAAACACATGTAATCGTTACTTTTTTTAACTTGTTAATTTGTGCTGAGATGGTTATATGTTCAATACCAGCATTGGATGGTATGTTTATGTTGATGATTTTGCTCCTAATTGATTGCCTTATAAGTATTCCCACACCTCCTCTTCCTTGCCAATTTCTATCTAAGTGGTGAAGATCATAGCCTTGTATTTTTAACGGTGGAGAAGTCATTTTGAGATTCGTTTCTGATAAACATAACACATCAAAATTTTCAGATAACATTAGTAATTCAATTAAATTAATTTTGGTGTTGTAACCTGATACATTGAGTGCCGCAATTGATAATGTTTTTTGATACTCGATTTGTAGTCTTCCTAGTCATATTTGTTGACTCTGTCTTGGTGTAGACTTAAGCGATGGTGCAGCTGCGGTGATGTCAGATGGTTGTTGTAGAGATTGTGTTTGTGGACGGGGATTGGATAAATTTGCATTATAGTTTACAGCTCTGCGGATCCTTGTGATTTTCGGGACATCATCTTTAATTGTCATATCAGGGTAAAGTGCTTTTAATTTAGATTTGTTAGACCAAACCATGTTTCTGCCTTCCATTGTATTAAAGCAGATTTTGAAGGGTTTGTTGGGGTATGAAGCCAACGATTTGCCCAGTCTACAGGCTTCTTGTACTAGTAACGCGTTGTTTAATCCGAAAGTGTCACTAAATACGTTTTCGACTTTGGAGATTAGAAGTTCTGTATTTTCGTCAATTGTGTAAGGGAGCCCGTGTAGAATTAGGTTCAATATTCCAATTTCAATTTGTATTTTTTCTATCGAATTTTCTTGTGATATATTCCGTTTTGAGGTCAAATTCATTGAATACTACTTCCAGCATGTTCAAGTAATCTCAGAACTTCTGTTCCTACCACAATAAACATATGATTGAAGTTTTCGGTTAAAAAGAAATATTTAGTAAATATTTTAAATCTAAGCTTGCAATTAACAAAACTAGAAGACAAAAGGGTAATAAAAGCTTGTTTAAAGTTAGGTTCATTTTCATTAAGTTAATAGAGTATATTATTTTGTGCACGATTCTACAACAATTTAGAAGCCATATATGAATATTATAATGCGATGGAATATTTAGAGTATAGCGGCAACATTGTTAGCGAGAAATTGTTTTTCCGTTCCAATCAACTATAATTGGTGTCAGAAACAAAATATGGGAAATAACTTTGCAAAGTGATGTTTGAAAATTTTTTTGTAGAATGGTATGTTCTGACCCATTAAACACGATGGAGTGGGTCAGGAACCAATTTAGCATACTCTGATTTCACTAGCTCACCAATTTAACAGCCGTTTGAGCTATTTATTAGAGTTCAAAAGCCAATGCACAAAAATATTGCTCAACAGCTGTATCCTCACTGTTTAAATTTATTGAGTGACAGCGCAAAATATCTGTAGAAATTTAGCTTGTCAATAAACTCCCAAGATGAATTCGGAGTAAATCATTTCTCAAAGAATTGATTTAAATTAAAATAGGCTTTTTAACTGCAAGAACATAATAATACCTTGAGAGGTTGATTGGACAATGACAAACAATTTTTCAGTGTGCTGACACAGCGATTCAATCGTCGGAAGAAGATGTTTTGTTATGTGTAGCAAAAAACAGGGATATGTAGTTTTTTCCATCTGCACGTGAACAAATGTCTCGAGTACTGCTGAAGTGATTAAGTTGGGATTTATACTAAAATACTTTACATTTGATGAGCGCAGAAAACCTTGAAGATGGAATATTTGCACCTGTACATGTAGCTCAGTACCTGTACTTTGTACTTGTACTTTTACCAATAGCCTGCACCTCATTNCATGTAGCTCAGTACCTGTACTTTGTACTTGTACTTTTACCAATAGCCTGCACCTCATTAAAGGAAAAGATGGACCATTTGAGTAGATATATCTTATAATCGTTTCAGCGTAAGCTCACAATGTTTGTCACGTGCGGTAAAGAAGTTCTGATTATTGAGCGTGTCACTATCCACAGTATTTCTCTACAAGCTTACACCGTTTTACAATCGGTTATTTTAGCTAGATAATAAATCACAGAAAACATGTATTTATCCTTGTTCATATGTTTTACACTCATATACTAATATTTCACATTTGACACAAATTTGATGTTTTTGGGTCCAATTTTAGAATTTGTTGCATCCATATTTAATTATGTCATATCCATTGGCGAATTCAAAACAATAAATAAAAACTTGAACATTCTTCATCTTGGCACCATAAAATAGTATCATAGAAAACGTGTGCCAGATTAAATGTAATCGTTTGATCATTTAGAGCAATGGATTCTATTATTATAAAGTATGCGTAGAAACCCGTAGAAATATTAATCTTGCAAGAGCCGTTTCAATAGAAATAGAGATACATAGGCTAGATGTGAGACATGAAGAACTACGTAGACACATTTGATGACAAATATTTATACATTGAGATAAGACCTACGATAAAACGAACAGAACCAATAACGTAACATACGTGATGTAATTAAATGAAAAGAGATGTAGGATTACACAACCAAATAGAGACACCTAAAAAGAACATGATACCGCAATACTAAATGTAAAGTTAGTGTACACTATGAACGCAAAGGATATGCTGAACAAAAAATTAAATAAGAAAAGGTTTAGATCTGCAGAGCCAAATATAGACACGTAGAAAGTGCATCACAATATTAAATTTACAATTACTGTATACTAAGCACCAATGACGTGCTGTTCACAAAGCTGGAAGAAGTTGAAAGTCATATAGGTTTACATACTCAAATATGGTTACATACCCATTCCAGAACGCAACAATTTAAAGTAAAAATTGCTATACGATTTGTGTGAATAGGATATGCTTGAGATAAAACAAGAAAGTGAAGGTCTGTTGATTTTTAGAACGAAACGGAGACTCCTAGAAGTAAAACAATGACTCAATTTTTTGCTCAAAATTATTATGTGATTTCAAAAAATAAAGTATAGTTTAATCCAGCCTAGTGTTGCTCGACAACACATTTTCCTATTGTGTCGTTCGGGTTAACAAGTGTACTAAGTTTACCGATCTTGGATCAGTGCCTTTCCCTGAGCTAGACTAACAATCTAGCACTGGTACTAGAACTGTTTATGTTGGATTTTCAGTCCATGAGCACTTTGACTAGCCCTAGAGCCAGACTGCCTGAATCTTCGTGATTAGGAGTATGGACCCAAGCCATGGTATGCAAAGATGCCGATAAGGTTTCCCCACAGAGTAACATAAATGTCAATAGCTCAACCTGTGGGGATTTGAGCATAAGACTCAATCCCTACTACTGTACTCATAAATGAGACAGTAGACTCCTTACCTGGCAATGATTGACCAGGAAGGAGAGTTCGGAGTTGTATTGAGTTTGAGAACAGTATTGCCCAACTAGGCTCTGTAGCACAAATGGTTAGTGCGTCGGGTCCGGAATACCCGAGACGTGGGATCGCACCCCACCAGAGACCAAATTTTTGTGGCAATCCCTGTCTCAAACTCAAAGTGACGGGTCAGCCCCGCCACAAANGGAGTTGTATTGAGTTTGAGAACAGTATTGCCCAACTAGGCTCTGTAGCACAAATGGTTAGTGCGTCGGGTCCGAAATACCCGAGACGTGGGATCGCACCCCACCAGAGACCAAATTTTTGTGGCAATCCCTGTCTCAAACTCAAAGTGACGGGTCAGCCCCGCCATAAACCCCTTTCATGTAAAGTAGGTAAAGAATGCTTAGTTGTAAAAGAACTCTACCTTACACTTTAAAAGGTTGTGTACATGTGCACGTAAAAAAACGGGGCCTATTTCGAGGCAGCAGAAATATCGAAAAGCAAGCCGGCGGGATTTCCAGATAAAGTCCCTACCTTCTTGATTGATCAAAAGCCTACAAGTCAAATAAACCTGCAAATAAATAAATAAAGTATAGTTGACATACAAAGTCGAAAAAAATGCAGATTTACGTAGCAAAACGAGGCACATAGACATAATAACGAGTGGATTCTTGTTCAAAATTTGTGTATACTGTGAACCTCTGAGGTATACTCACATAACAAAGAATAAAATGGAAAGGGATGCAAACATAAAATGGAAACAAAATACAAACGAAAAAGTATTATTATTATACTATTTATGTGCATGCGACAAATAGAATTCCTTAGTGTTAAATAGCTGTTTCATATAGGAAATAAAAGAGATTGCATCTGTTTCAGCAAGAAGTTNGATATATGTGGAATAGCTGTTTCATATAGGAAATAAAAGAGATTGCATCTGTTTCAGCAAGAAGTTCCTATTACAGAAAATTAGCTTTAGAAAAACAGACAAACAGACGGCTACAGGAGAAATTGGATATATCTTAAAATAGCTTCTCTGTTCGCGATTAATATGCTATAATAGGAACTGACATAAAACTCTTATTTTGAAAAAAACTTTAGTTCTCACAGTTCGTTTGGCTGTAACACGTTTCTCATGCATGACTTGAGATTATAAAATATTAATCATATTTTCATTTGATATTATATTTTAATCATATTTCGTTCTCACTGTAATACCCCTTAATTTGAGATTCTAGAAGATTAGACTAGTTCACTTTTCACTAAATGAGAAAAAACACTTGCTGAAGTATTCAAAAGCACTGCTCGCCCAAACTCTTTCCTCAGTATTCCCAGTAAACAGAGACATACAACAATAAATTATGATTTCAAAAGCGTCGCAGTATTCTTTTTTTTTCTTTATAAAAATTGGAAATTTTCTGCGAATGCTTCCATTTTCACTGAATTCATCCAGACGCCTAGAAAAATATTCCATGACTAACTCAAAGACATTCAGATTATTTACTTGTGTCAGAACTTTACTTAACATAACCTACTTGATTGTAGATACAAGATACCATTTATTCCATGGCAGAAAAATTTTGATGAAAGATTTTGCATTCATTTTCTCCATGATTCCAATCATAATTCTTTCAACATGTGTAGAGATATACATTTTTTTCAACACTGACACATTAGCTGAAATCCTCAATGAATATTTCTCACTAAACGAAGCACACGGTAAGTGTATAAGTAAAAAATTTTTTCTTGGTTTACATGTACACGTTTATCTGAATTAGTAGTTTGTTTTATGAATTCAAAATTTTATATTTTATATAGCACGAGAACATAAAGTGAATTTAAAAAAAGAGAAGGATGGATTGGAATTACTTGGCGTAGTGCTGCTTGTGACAATTGCTTTTGATGTTGTTATTTGGGTTCCTGTATTTGCATTTTTCGTCTATTCCGGGCAATCAGTGCCGTACTTCAAGCACAATCCAATTGCCTCCATTGCATATGCATGCGTCACATCAGTGTCAATTCTGTCTTACTGGATACATGATATGTTCCTTGTATACACAGTGTTGTTGATACTTCGATCAAAAGCGTACTGGCTAACGCGTATTACGTAAGTGTAAATAGACTATAAATTAAAAAATGATAGCATCACATAAAAATGTCAGACAGAAGCTAATCTACAGGGTGCTAGAAAAGTCGATGGAGCATGGAGAAAGGTTTCCCATCCCAACCAAACCCCTAAATGATGATCCCACTGAATACTTGCCACATGCGCTAATGGAAAAAAGAAATGTTAATATTACGGTAATCAAAACTTAATATACAAAAATTGATTAATGTTGTTAATTAAATTGATAATGGAATTTGAGCGAAGGAGAGTGGATTAAGGGACGAACACGACGCGCTCTTTTTTCTCTCGTCTTTTACTAGCAATACTCTCTCCATGCTCCATCGACTTTTCTAGCACCCTGTAGTTGGCTACATACTAATACTAGTAAAAATGAATATTATATGTTTATTGCTTCATTACTATGCTACAGTAATGAAGATTAGAATAGAAAAAGGGTAAAAAAATTTAGAAATGACTTCAAACAAACATATTAAGGGAATAAATTTTATTGAAGTCAGAAATAAAAGGTAGATAAGGTTGCTAGCATAAAACATAATTTCGAGGAAGATACAATTTAAAAAAATTGTGGAACAAATTAAAGTAAGAAAGTAAGAGCAAGAATAGAAACCGCTCAGGCTTAGATAAATGAGGTGTCATTGCTAGATTTTGGAAAATAAAGGCGGAGTAAAACGAAAAAAGACAAAACACCTTCAACTATGGAATTGCAGAAAGTATTGATAGAAAGCAGTGAAATGGTTTTGTAAGAACTAGAGTTTCCTTGGGAGCGTTATGGAAATAAACACCAACATAGATAAAATAGTGCTAGAATATTATTACCAATAGAGACTACATTTGTTGGAATATTTGTTGAAATCGGCAAATGTAGACATGTAAAATGAGAATTTCACTGGTATATTAAAAAATTCTAAAGTTAATCAAACTCTTCCTACATGAATTTGACAAATTAAGTGCATTTTTATCGTTAATACAAACTTTTAAATAGAGATTTTTGCATTATACAGCGACATTTACTTGCATACAGCAAAGTTTGCTTGAAATTTGTGACAGAGGTAGATCACCAGCATACTTAGACTAACTTCTCTTTCATTCTTATGATTTTATCAAATATTTTACATATAAAAACACATTTTTGACCTTCGTATTCAAGTACGATAGAATGTAAGATTCGTAAAAACTATATTGGAGATTGAATGTTGGTTCTTTAGTAACTTTTATCCACTATAATTAGAATTACATATTACATGTGAAACAACTCGTTTAAAGAGATACATAATTTCGCTATTGGTAGGGGCGAGAGAATACCCTGTTACGGGATATGGTTTGTACCAATCTAGCGAAGAAATATGTAACAGTTAGGCAATTCCTTTGACTCACAAGTTTTTCTGATAAGAAAGATGAACAATGGATACAATTTAGTAGCGTTTAAGAAAGGGTAAGGCAATCTTGGCTATGATTACTTGCTGGCGTTTCGTTTTTCTCAAAGTTTTGAGGCATATTGGGAGTAAGATTTTCAAGTTGATGATTATTTTTTATTTTTATGATAAATTATTCATTAAAATTTAGTAACTTGTTATTGGATTTGAATCTATTTTGCTTAGTAACAGTTTTGTTATTAAAAAATTCTAAATTTATTATAAATTTCTCCTAGGTTTTTGTGTATTATAAACATTTGCGAAATGTAATACAATTCGTTTTAGGTTTGGTAAAGGCGACATTATTACAAAGCAGTAGCCATATTAGCATTAATCAGCGAGTATATGGATAGTTATGCTAAATTTTGACGCAAGTGTAGTTTAAAGTCATGTTAAAAAGGATGAAAATATCCCTAGTCGACGCGACCCTTCCTTCTCCATTTATCGATCACTAATGGTCAACTATTAAAACTCAACTAACATATGCATGTATCGTATGAATCAAAAGGTGTTGATATGAAAAATACACAAAACTAATGTATCAGCCTTATTGGTAAAATGTCAATTGCTTCAGATGATAAAAGTTAGTAATTATACCAAACACAAATGGTCCGACAAAGTATTATCTAACTATCTGAGTTTTGCTTGATTGCTTGTTTTTAACATTTCAACAGCCTTTGTTGGTGAAAACCCAATAGCTACATTTGACCCATAGATTTAGTAAAGAAGACCGAAATTTGTTACATCAACATCTTTGGGTTGATGCCATGTACGCCTATGACACTTTAGTAGCAAAACTGCAGACTTAAGTTTGTGGTGTTGCTACACAACCGACCGAAAAAGCTAACATTCTAATTTTCTTACGTAGCCGACTACAGTTTTCGGTGTTGCTGCATCGCACTGACCAGAGAACCTAAGTTTTCTGATTACCAGTCGAAGAACGACTAGGTGTTTCGTGTTGCTGTAGTGCATTAACCCATGAAACTAAGTTTCCCCAAACCAATATGCCTCTGATCGGTGGGAGGGGTGCACACGTGCCAAACTAACAACCTGAAAAATAGTTTTCTGAAACTTCCGCTAAATTATATTAAGGCGTATTGCACGATCACTAACGTCAAATAACATTCTTCAATGATTGATTGACATAACATGCAATGAAAGGAATACCCACTTTCTGACCGCCCGGCAATTTTGCAAAGGAACAAGAGAAATGTTCTAGAATCAAAATATCTATTTAAAAATAATTCATTTTATGTAGTACTAGATTAAAAGCTTTTATACTCAACTATGAAACTTAACGTTGGAAAAAATAAACATTTGAAAGAAAATTCCTATTTACCTCAGGTTATAAAAACCTATTCCAAGCGTAGAGAACCAAACTTATTAATGCATTCATTTGCAACGAAATACTAAAGAACAAATGAGATTCAAGCTTTTATCATAAAAAACAAACAAATATTATTAAACCACGTGACAATTCGCAACATAATTATCAATCAATTAGTTATTTGACGTTGGCCATTGTCCTATCAATGAGAATATTACGCGCATGAGTAAATTTAAATAAAAGTAAAATAATGAGTGTTAAAATTACTTGAAAAGTTTAAAACAATTTGCAATTAGAAGTGATAAATAAAATGTAAAGTTTGGATCTGTGGCAGTTTCTGTGACGTCCTTGATAAGTTAATTGGATCCTTTGGCATTCCTTGAAAGTAATTCAGCCGGATGTGGGGCGTGCCAGTACATTCGCAAGTAGTAAGAAAGAAAGTACGTTGATCTCCGCAGTATTTGTACTGCTTTTCCTAACTTGAAGGATGCATGTGACAAACGAAGAGGAAATTTTGTTCAGTAGAAATGTTTCAAGGATTTCAGATAATTTTATTTGGCAATAGTTTGGAATTTCCGAGTCAAAATTTTTGAGTTTCTTCTTATAGTATATGAAACTACCTTACTCTTTTATTTAAGCTAAACTTCAGATAAAATAATTTTTTTTATTATTTTCATGGAAATTCCCTCACACGAATTTGTTGATTTATTCTTTCTATATAATTTAAGTTTTGAAAAAAATTATCTCTGAATCCTGACAAATTATAATCAACAAATTGAGAAAAATAATTGAATCCGATAATTCAGTTTTTCCGACTTTCCTGCAGAATCATTCGAAAAAATTTTTTAAACACCTTTTTCTAAAAATGAAGTTTTGGCATAGGTGCTGGCCGATTGCATTGACTTGCCTTACAAATCTACGATGTCCTGTTGTCAAACAACGCCGTACCAGAATATTTAATGAACTCAAACATTGTCAAGAACAAACCTTGGCATTTGACGTTTGGCGACGGTCGGGTTTGGGCTAAGGTTTCTTGTCAAAATTTATCCTTTAGGTCCAACCATGACTGCTCACTTGACCCTCATACTAATTTCAGGTATTCATAAAAGACACAAAGCCAGAGGTTTGAGCCAAAATATTTGTTGGTTGGTTCGTAATGGTAAATTCTATTATGCCAAGTTGGAGGTCAATTGAACCAGACGGAAACTGCGTCCAGTATTACATATGCGGGCAAAACTTGAGCAATTTTGTGTTGGTGTGATTGTAATTGAAATATGTTAATTTATGCACTGACAATAGCACCATTCCGACAAAATCACTTTTCGTCAGAAAAAGTCGTAACGAATGCCAACTTTGAATCCTAGGTCACTTGACCAAATTCTATCGTTCCCTCTTTTCTACTGGGAAAGCATTATTACGGCACAAGTCAAACGTAATTAAATTTTACCGGCACATCCATAATCGGTAACATTTGTAATTTGCTTGTAAGTTCAGGAATTCGTATAAATTCAAAAATTTTAATTAAAATCTAAATTCTTTCCAATTTATTTCAATATTTCAATTAATATTTATAAGTTTGATTGGTTTAACTTTTTTAATGGGTTCTGATACAAGATGTTGCTTTTAAGGATAACTATATAAAGGTGATATTTTACAAATACATCAGTTACTACTTCTGAGGTAAAATGAAAATATGTTATGACGTTTGAAAAAGAGTTAGAGCGAATGGTGTGTAGTTAAACTAAATAAAATTGTTTTTAGAATAAGCAACGTGGGTGGTAAAATGAGATCTCATGGACAGAATACTACAATTAAAAATTTTTCCTCCTAGCTTTGTTGGTTGTTGTTGGAAAAAGCTTACAATTCTGTGACAAATTGCTCAACGATTGACGGAGTTGACTAGGAGATATGGAAATTGTTAACGAATTTGTTTAAAAGCCAACTTAGTAAACCAGGTGAAGTATATAAAAAAATAAAAAGCATCAACTCCTGTTCCCCTTAGATAAAACAAAGGTTATTTGTATCATATAGAATATTATTAGCTAAGCGAAATATACTACAAACTTGTGCAAAAACTGAGGGAACCGTACCATTGAAAATGACGAGTCATGCCTGGAAGAAATTAAAGAAAATTTGAAATTATAGAAAACCACAAAACGGAGGCAATTGGTAAAGAACACAAAGCAGGAAACAGTTTAGGTTGGAGACAAAATCAAGTAAAATTTCCATAAATGTCAAAATCGATATTGTTGTGAGGAATGGAAAAGTATAATCGTCATTACACAAGAAACTATAGCATGTTAAATAATATTACAAATTAATAACATCAATAATAATTTAACAACTAATTTCCAAAACCTGTTCCAGTTAGCTGTAATTGTGGTTTGTGAATACATACATTTTCTATGCAGTGTTTGAAGGAGCTTGTTGACTAGGGCAATAGGCCAATCAATTGGTTCTACACTGGAGGTCAGAATTTACTACGCATGATGAAAGTCTTAACTGAAAAAGGCATGCAAAACAAATGAGAGGGAAGAGAACCCTCGATCTCATTCGTCTGTTCAATTTCACTCCAGATATTTGCGCGCCTAAACTTCCTTAACTGATGTAACTGTAGCAGTCAAAATAGCCGATTCTGAACCCCTGCACTGACGACAAAAGTGCACGAGCCGACCACAAAAATACACGGCCAAGCTACCACTCGGAAACTGTAGTGGCGAGGAACAGAGCAGTTCGCTTATAAGTTTTATTGTGTTACTCACGATACCATCCATACCAGAATCAAAATAATAAATAATAAAAAATAAATGTGGTTGTTCGCTCGCCCCATGGCTCAAGGATTGTTGGATACTCTCGTGGCCCAATGCCTAACTAAGAATAAGTCACAAATATTTTGAATAAGGATCACTACCGTTCGACAAATGTCTACCATTCATGCGAAACTTAGTGAATAAAGAAAAATTCCAAGCCGTGATAATTAACACCAACCATTCGAAGCAAGCTGCTCTGTTCCTCGCCACAACGGTTTCCGAGGGCTAGCTTTGTCGTGTATTTTTATGGTGGGGTCGTGTGCTTTCGTGGTCGGTGGTGGGGTTCGGAGTAGGGTATTTTGACTGTTCTAGTTTGAATTGTCTCTATTGTTGTTCAATTACTGGATTCCAAATTACTGGATGTCAATTACTGATTTTTGAATTCAAGCACTGTTTATTTCTGGAATTATTTAATATTTAACAACTTCTAGCTGTTCAACCACAAAATGTTCCGTTTATCCTTTCATCAAGTTTGGAGCAAAATCGCATTGGTAAAAATATTAATTTCAAAACTGTTGGCAAGGTTTAATTGCGCAATACCAATTTTGTCGCAATTATTTATAGCAGCGTCCAACCTAAAGACTGAATTATCTAAATCCAATCCCAGATTTTCATTAGGTGAAGGTTTGTAACAAAAAAAGGCTCGAAGTTGGTTTAGTATTTTCTTTATAAAAACTATGAGAATCAAATAAGGTTTGGGTTAGGTTAATTTTCTTTACAAACACTTCTGTCATACGGTGCACAACTCAAAATTTTTTATAAAAATATGTTTATTGTTAAAAACTTTCACCATGCGTAGTAAATTCTGACCTCTAGTGTATTTCATATATTACAGCGGTAATTTAAGATATTTGCAACTTAATAGGTTATAGTTGGATCTATCAGACCACTCTGTTACCGATATGCTAAAGTATATATTCATATGTAATTTTAACCTATGACGTAAGTAGACTTTCACCTAAATACTGAACAGAATCAGTACGTACATTAACTTTTAATCGTTAGTTCTCCTACAGAAGAGTTTATATTTATAACCAAGTAGGTTACCGATTGTATGAGTAGACAAGAGTTCCCATAGAATGCTATGAGACTGTATTTGAATTTATTTCTAACAATGATGCTCATACAATTTTTTTTACATATTAATAATTATTCCTATGAAAATGCCCATGTAATCAATTTACGGACACACTTAATGGCTAAAATCATATAATTTTAGATAAACTAGTCTTGGTATAAAATTTAGTTTAGCTTGAATTTAGATTATTCTTTTTTGATAATAGCCGACATACTGTGTCAAAGCTTTCGCCGTGTATGCAATATTTTGTATTAGGCTGACTTACGAACATGGAAACCAATTGAGGAACATTTTAATTTAAAAAAACAACAAACATCTCAACTCTAACTTTACTTTAGCCTAATAGAAAAACAGGTTGACTAAAATATAATTTAGCTATATATTTCATTGATTTACACAGGTGGAAGAAAATTATGGATGAAAAGTCACTACGGACATACCAGCTGCTCTACCGTTCTCATCAGATAGTTGGAAATTTTATGGTCGCATTGTCGAAGTTTGTTGTGGCGGGAAGTCTATTTTTGGGAATGGGAATTGTGACTGCTGGATTCTATCTTGCATTGACTTTACACAAATCTACTTCTCCGATACTCTTCTCTTCACTTGTTCTGCTAGGGTTTTTTGTTTACATCATTATACTACTTTCATTGCAACTTGCTTTGAATATCTTCATCAATTCAAACAACTTCAGCAGATCATATCAAAAAAATGCTTTGCATATATCCATTGTCAACAGAAAGTACATTGCATCTTGTCGACCGATTGCACTAAATGTGGGCAATTTTATCGCACTGGGAGATAGAGGTATTCTTCTTACTATTACTGCTATTATAGTCGAAAAAACAATAGACATGCTAATCACATTCAATTCATAAGGCACTTTGTAATATTCAAAATAATTCTGGATATTGTTGACGAATGTGCAAAAAATTTTCATCAGAAAAATAAATAACTTTACAAGGAACCCACAAAGTGAGTAAAACTGTACACAAATTTAACCATTAAATAAATGACAAATTGTTTTTGCACTAGTTTAAAATGTAACCAAGGTAAAATGATGACAATGTATAATACAAAAAAACTGTTCGTTGCTGCTTGCATACATTATCTATTTACAAAACCTGCTGGTTTCTGAAATCCTGTTTAAAATGGCAATTTTAAAAACTCACATGAAAACTTTTGTCTTTACACAAATAATTTGTTATTTGAAACCCAAAAATGTCAATTGGAAGTTTAACTATATGAACTTTCCTTTTTAAAAAGGTATATAAGTGGAAGGTTAAGAACGAAAAAAGCATAGTGTGTAGAAAATGGATTCAGCGTGTTTGGAAGTTGCCAGAAATTGTGAAAAAAAACCTGATGTAGTTGTTGAGGTATCGTGTTATAAACCTCAGCGAAATTGGAGACGTAACTTCATTATAAGTTAAAGCAAGAGCAAAGCTTATACAAGCATGAAAGTTTTCAACCTCTGTGACAAAATATGCATTGAAACTTTCCAATTCAAATGTTGAATTCCAAGCCATCTACAATGTATGTCGTTCCGTTGTCTCCACTAATGACGCATGGTAGAGGTTTCATGACAGAATACTGTGGATCGTATTTCCCAAGTCACAAATTACATTTTTGCAGGAGGCGACGCGGTTAGCCTTAATAATTCTTTGTCTATAGCGTAATAAATTACTTTCTACAGGTAATAGTGAATAAATTTGAGTATACATGCGAATGCAAATGGTTCAAATAATAATCACTGTATATTAATTTAATATAATAAAATCGAACAAGATCACTATCCTTTGGTTGGAGTTTTGGAGTGCTCCGCTAACTACATGTAATCACACTCCAACTACAGTCTTCGCGGTAGAGCCCGTCTCGACTAAAATTCTTCAAAGCTGCTGGTGGAGAATTTACATTAAATAAAAAAATAAAAATAAACATTGCTTTAGACTTCAAGAAGAGAAAATGGTATAGTTTAAGCTGGAAAATCTAGGAAAATTGATTTTGGTAGATATGTTGATTAAATAAGGTTTAGAATGGAAATTTCTCAAAGTTACTAGGTGAAGCCTACGCATCGGTCTATTCCGTTTTCAGTGAGGAGNGGAGTGCTCCGCTAACTACATGTAATCACACTCCAACTACAGTCTTCGCGGTAGAGCCCGTCTCGACTAAAATTATTCAAAGCTGCTGGTGGAGAATTTACATTAAATAAAAAAATAAAAATAAACATTGCTTTAGACTTCAGGAAGAGAAAATGGTATAATTTAAGCTGGAAAATCTAGGAAAATTGATTTTGGTAGATATGTTGATTAAATATGGTTTAGAATGGAAATTTCTCAAAGTTACTAGGTGAAGCCTACGCATCGGTCTATTCCGTTTTCAGTGAGGAGGATGTCAAATTTCAATTCCAAATACGCTACGTAATAAAAAAAGCTGTAATTAATATCTAGGCTATGGAGAATTTGTGCTTCAAATGTACAAAATTGCACCATATTCAAATTCCAAAATGTCAAAATGCCTACCGAGAAGAAAACGACATCATTCACCAACACTGCCAAACAATTAAATCCCGGCTTTGTTGTTTATNTCAAATTCCAAAATGTCAAAATGCCTACCGAGAAGAAAACGACATCATTCACCAACACTGCCAAACAATTAAATCCCGGCTTTGTTGTTTATTCAGATTTTAAATGTCTTCAAATATCCAGAAATGACAATTGTGTAGACACATTGATAAAAATCCTACAGTGAAAAGAAAAAAGTGCACACANTAATAAAAAAAGCTGTAATTAATATCTAGGCTATGGAGAATTTGTGCTTCAAATGTACAAAATTGCACCATATTTAAATTCCAAAATGTCAAAATGCCTACCGAGAAGAAAACGACATCATTCACCAACATTGCCAAGCAATTAAATCCCGGCTTTGTTGTTTATTCAGATTTTAAATGTCTACAAATATCCAGAAATGACAATTGTGTAGACACNCAATTAAATCCCGGCTTTGTTGTTTATTCAGATTTTAAATGTCTTCAAATATCCAGAAATGACAATTGTGTAGACACATTGATAAAAATCCTACAGTGAAAAGAAAAAAGTGCACACACCAATGGTATGTTTTCTACTGGTCTACGGGTTAATTAAAATTAACGTAAATTAAAAACCCGAAGACCAGTAGGATACTTTATAGGTCATACCAAGTTAATGACATGTATTATTAAAATATACATCATATAAACCTAGCGTAACATTGGTTGTTTGTTAGTAGAAAGTTACACTCAATAGAGGATGAACAATTTCTACGTACATCTGCAAAGTGATGCATCTTCAGCATTTTCCCAACTAACTTATATCAAATTTTGAAAATCAGTTGTCTAGACCATTCAATTTAGAAAGTATTGCATACGAAGTTGCTTTAGCTGAATGTACATATGAGTTTAAACAGCCTTGTATAGAAAAAATACTCCAACTTTAGCGAGTTTCGAATATGGAAATTTGCAGGGAATAATACTTCCGACACGTTATGAGGGTTTAGAGTTGATTATCTTCTTGACAAAACAAATTACTATGAATATAACGTGAGTTAGGCGTATAGGTTTATGAATTCTTTGCTAATCAAGGGAAGAATGTTTCCATATGTAACAGACTCAGAAATAACTAAAGACTGTGGATTAGTAATAGTTAAATGGGCGGAGATACATGTGTCAACTACAATAAATATTACTACGGTAATAGGATTTATAAATATACTAAATACGGAAATAGTGAAATATTATCCAGGTTTTAGAATTAAAAATCACGATGACAAATGGTNTATAAATATACTAAATACGGAAATAGTGAAATATTATCCAGGTTTTAGAATTAAAAATCACGATGACAAATGGTATGTAGATACTTCTGAACTTGAGGCACCTGCAAACATAAGATCATTAACTTTAACGCCGCAAGTTGTAAAATATATAAATGTTTCAAAAATTCAAAAACGCGATGATCACACAAAGCGAGAAATATTTGATCTTAAACAACTTTCCAAACTTAAATTACCTNGAATTCAAAAACGCGATGATCACACAAAGCGAGAAATATTTGATCTTAAACAACTTTCCAAACTTAAATTACCTTTTGAACTTGCACAGACACCGAAGGAAACAAATATTCTTATGCCAAAATATCCTGCTAATATACACAACAATATTTTGNAACTTGCACAGACACCGAAGGAAACAAATATTCTTATGCCAAAATATCCTGCTAATATACACAACAATATTTTGCAAAAATCATTGTTTACTCCAATTCTAGCGAGGACATTACTTTTCATAGTTTCAGTTTACGATCAATTTGTATCTGTTGGGGAAGTTACTAAAAAGTATTCATCAGTTGGAGAAATTCAGATGATCCCAGCTAACATTTATTTTGAATCTATTAAGACAAAATCTAAAATTGAAGATGTGTAACAACGGTATATTGACGAAGAAAAAATGTTTTCAAAAACAATTGCCAAAGTATCGTAAACACGTAAACTACTAACGTTGGATAAAGGTGTATTGCATTACGAATTTACTCCATTTTATCAACCGGACAATAACTTTCTTAAATATGAGTTGGAAACAAAAAAACAAAAACAAAAAAAACAATACTTGAATTTAGGAGAAAAACACAAAAAACGTAGTTTTCAATTCTAGGATGTTAAGTATCTTGGGTTTGTTGGATACTAAGGTTGTGCCACCAAACGAAAATACTGAATTTGTCTTGGGTGGTTTTGCACATCACTTTAGCTATTGACAAACTAGGATGTATGTATATGGTAATGTTGTCGAACCTCAATACATTGGTAATGAAATGGCTCCAATACTTTGTATTATAAACTACTCTGGAACAGATGGAATAGCAACAACTCACCTATTCATACATTTGCAATATGTTCCACTATCCATCAACTACATTGATTATATCCATATGTATATAAAAATTGAAAGTGGTGATCAACTCCCATTGCGAATTGGAACATTTCAAGCGACACTACGCTTTCGTCAGAGGAAATATTAGAATGTACAGTGATGAAGAAGTTGAGAGTCTCTATCGACTTTATAGCACTAAATATGACAGTGCTTTTAAATAACATCTTGCATTCTACAAACCAAATTTAATATGACAGCGAGGGTNTAGCACTAAATATGACAGTGCTTTTAAATAACATCTTGCATTCTACAAACCAAATTTAATATGACAGCGAGGGTCACGGTTTAGATTATTTGTTGCAAGTTTGGGACGAAAATTGCTACCATTTGCAAAAAAAAATATTTTGCTAGCTGCAAAAGCTGCACTGAAGAACATTGCAGTTAATGTGCTTGAAAATAATAGAAATGTTGTCAATAGTATAAAAAACAATACATTTGATGCATTAAAAGGGGTTGGTAGACAATTAGTAGCTCAGTCTGAAAATGGGATTCAATGCAAACGTATCAAAGGAAACAAAAAACAAAAATAGGCAAAACAAAACGAAAAAGAATCATTAGAAAATCAAAAAAAAAATTAAACAAAAAAGATTTTAAAAAATCCAAGAAAATAAAAAAAGAAACATTCATCTTTGTTTGGCTAAAAATTTGTTAGAAAATCAAAAACACAACGTGTTGACTTTGTAAGGAGTGAGACAGCAATATTTGAAAAACCTGGATATGATATAACTATTCTATCAACATCAATTTGTGAATCTCATCTCATAAATTCTGTTTCTGACAGAACTGCACCAATCACATTTTATTCAAGGAAATGAAACTCAATATCTTGACACTACAGAGTCTAAAATTTACATACGCGACAAACTCACTGGAGATGTTACAGCATTACCAAAATTTACAGATATGAACGTTTTGAACTATGCGCCTGTAAACAATTTTTTGCATAGTATGATCGACGAGTGAGTATTTACTTGAATGAGATGGAAATAACAAGCAAATGTAGCTAATATCCGTACAGAGCCTACAATAAAACTTTTTAGGTTACTCTTAAAATTACGTGAACACTGTAGGTGAGGTGTCAATGTTTGCTAAAACTGAATATGAAATAAGTAAAAAAGATCCTGGATTGGGTTAAACGAAAAAATGGTGGATGAAAGCAAAATATTTGAGGTGACTGGAAAACTGCAAACTGAATTATTTACTCAACCCAGATATCTAATACCTGGAAAGGATGTGAGAATCCAGCTACACCGTTCTAATGGTTCCTTTTGTATTCAATGTGAAGGAACTGCTCCTTAAAACGTAAAATTCCAAATAATGAAAGCTAACATTTTAGTGAAGAAACATGCTCTCTTACCGTCAATACAACTTGCAGATTTAAAAAATATCGAAACTGGAAATCCAGTAGTATATCCAAATCGTAACGTAGATATGAAAACATATGCAATCCAAACAGGAACACTTCAAAATACAACACTTCAAATTTGATATCGGGACACCTGCCAGACCGAATTGTTATTGGATTGGTACCAATTACAAACCTACATGGTTTGTATGCTACAAATTTTTTATGTTTTGGATATCATGGTTTCACACACATTAGTGTTAAAGTGAATATAGAAGGAGGAGTCGACATCAAACTCAGTGAACTCACAAATGGTAAAATTCTCCATGCCTTCAACTTGAAACAGATCAGAGTTAGTTTTACGATTCCAAAATTTGGTAACGTTGCTATTAATTTAGGTCTTCAGACAGCACTCGCCAACACAATCAGCGTTGTGGTGTATGCAGATTACCAATCGGTGTAATATATAAATTAAGATAAACAGATATATTTTAAGGATTTTTCAAAGTAATGAAGAATACACAAAAAATCTCTAATTCTCGCGCGCCCTTAGCAAGAAGGAAGAACCCTCAATGTGAAGTTATTCCATGTGATCATTTATTACAACAGTTGTAATGATTCCTAGCGGTTATCTTTCAATCTTGTGTTACACAAGATTGAAAGGTATCCGCTAGTACTTTGCTTTAATAACCAAAGTAGCCTGGAAAAAGGAGAGCATTGGGTTGGTCTATATGCAAAAATATATGGTGCAGAAATAGAATTTTTTTTGTAGTTATGGGTTAGGAATAATAGATTATTCTTTATACATTCAACAATTTGTAAAATTGTTAAATGTTTCAGTTTTGGAAAATAGATTATGTATCCTAGTACCAAACTCAAATAAGTGTGGACATTAGGTGATATTCTTTATGTATAAAAGACTCAACTCATGTCCAATGTCTTCTGTATATTGTATATTCACTCAAGATTTTGTTCGAAATGATAAAATTGTTAGTAATTTTGTTAAAAATTAATTATTAAGAAAAATTTAAATATGAAACAACAAAGAAATTGGTTTATCAATGTTGTATTTGTAAAAAAATAATTTATTTAATAGTACTCCAACGTGTATTTTTATTTTGTTTTGGTTTTTTAATTTTTTCAACTGGAGATGAGTTTTCGCTAAGTGTATGCAAAGCAGACAGTAACCTTTCCAAAAACATTTGACTTGGCTGGGAATTGCATATTTTTTCAACTACTTTTTCTATGCTTTCCATGGACTGTGGTGGTTTATTTTTAGCAAGTTCCAACACGATTTGTTCATATTCGGTATATGGAACTACTCTTCCGGCAATAATAACTTCTCCTTCGTTATTTGAAACAATATTCAATGATTTAAAATAATCCAATATTCCAGCGACGCGACTACCTGTAAGCTTTTTTACAATTCTACTTAATGGATTGGTATAAAAGTTGTTCAAGGAAGGCGTTGTTTCCAATAATTCAGTTTTAATTTTTGGAAATTTCGTAAAAATGTTCTTTACCTGAACGGGTGTATTTTTATGTTTCTCTGATTTGTCGCCAGGTTCCTTGTCAGTTCTTGATACAAGATTTTGAAACTATCTGGTATATCTTGATGCAAAATTTCTTGTTTAGTAGTTAGCTTGCAAGAAATGCTAGAACAAGAGGCAGGAAAGCAGGTAAAAACCCCCCCTTTTTGTAACAATAGTTTCTTTTTGTTTTGCTGGAAAAATTTCTGAAAGCAAGTTTTTCAAGAATATTTTTAATTGGTTTCAATTTTTTGAGTACGCAATGTTTTGTGGTAACGTTTTTGTTTGCAACGTTAAAGATGGATTCTTGAATTGATTTAAGCTGATCAGCACTTGCAACACGTATATATGCTTTCCGCTTAGCAGGTGTAGATTTACTAATAGTTGGCAAAAATCCAACATTATTTTTAATACATTTGGTCATAGTTGTTGAAACAGATAAAGTCAATTAGCAGAAGCATATTCAATGCATTATATAAGAAGGGATTAGTTAAATAAACAGTAGTTTAACGCTCGCCAAGAACGATGGTATAGTGGATACATATTTAGACACTCAAAATCCAGGAAGCTATTCAGGAGATTCAAACTTTTTCAAAGTAAATACATTCACAGTCTTCAAGAATGTTTAAAAGATTCTAAAAAAGTCAAACAGTTATGCAATCCATCATTTTTCAAATAAAAAAATACAACGAAGATTTGCATATACCTCTGTACCATTTGATCAATTTGGAATGGGTAAAGTAAAAAGTATGATAATACTCATTGAAGCTCATTGCTAATAGATTCTTTTCTAGACTTCATCGACATTCAAAAATATAATAAACCAAACTGTCATAAAAATATATATTAGCAGTGTTAGATCCGTTTAGAAAAATGGGTTGGTTAGAACCTGTTCGACGGAAAACATGTGTTGAAGTTCGTGATGCACTAAACAAATTCACTTCACAATCGGGAGGTACATGGTTTAGACTGCAAAGTGACTCTGGGACAGAATTTATGGGAAAGTAAATGAAAACATATTGTACCAATAATAATATTCAACAGTTTGCCAACCATAGTCCAATCAAAGTTACATTGAGAGATTTATAAGAACAATAAGACAGAGGATCGAACGTTTTATGACTAAAAAAAATACAAAACGATTTATACATATAATTTCAGACATTGAAAAGCCATACCAGAATTCATTTCATCAAAGTATTCAGAGAATACCAGCATCTGTTGCTCCAGACGTAGTATCAGATGTTTGGAAACAATTGAACATGAGTAGAAAATTGAAAAGAAATAGATAAATATATCCAATTGGAACAAAAGTTTTTGCAAAACGTTTAAAGCAAACATTTGAAAAATGATATTCAACCAACTTTGACTTTCAATTATACGAAATTGTTGAAACATTAAACACAGTTCCAGTTACTTATCATATATGCAATTCAAAGGGTATATTACCTAAATGTTACTACCATCATGAATTACAAGAGAATGGTGATTAGTTGAGAATGTGTCTCATAGATTGGGTTCGTATAAATTTCAGAATCCAAATGATGTTCTGTTGTCATAACTGCATATGTATAGTAGATGAGCCTATAATAAATTTGAAAGACAGGAACAATAAAACAAGAGTAGAATTGGGAGATTTCAGACGAAGTATAAGTATAAGACAAAATCAACTAAAAAATTTAATTGAACATCTTACCGAAATTGAGACTTCACTTGAATGAAAGGAATTTCAAATATGTGACTTTGAAAATAAATCAGCACAATTAATACAAAGTTAAATATATACAATTAATTTCTTTGACAAGTAAGTGAAATGTCGTATAAAAATTATTCTAAACGTCTTCTTTGAATAGGTGGCGTATAATTTACATTAAACAGCTCGGTTATAATTTGTGCAACATTTTGCATTTCTGCTGCATCGAATCGATTTTTGAACCTAAAGCCACATAACTGGTTTATTAGTTTAGGAACATCGTGCTCCATAATAAAATTAATATACAGATCTTGTCCATTGCTGGTGACTACGTTTATTGTAAGATATAATTGATGAATTTTTGAAATACAAAATCATACTCATATTATTACCAAATCATATTTTTGGATAGAGAATCCAATTGCATTCATATAGTCATCAAATGAGCACTCACGGTCCAAAATTTGATGTGTAATTCCTTTGCCTTTCCTTTTAATTTCTACTGTGTTTACGTTGAGTATTGTCGCTGAATCAGTTCTGTTTTTTATATATCGGAGAGTGCATAATTTTGGTTTATTTACGCAAGCGAAACTCAAATCGCACATTGCATACTCATCCTTCATTTTTAGTTTCTTTTTGTCTTTGAGATTGTGATACTGTTATAAAATATGAATAGCTTGTATCATAAGAACTCATCAAAAATATCACCATCGTTATCTTGGCAATCTTGATAGAAATTGTCTGTTTTGATGAGTATCAGCAACGAGTCTGTATCAGTATACACGAGATCTAGATTTGGATGTTTTATGAAAAAATAGTAGTAGAACTGTTGGAACATTACCAGTTTGCTAATTTCGAGACAAGCAGCTCCAATAGCAATTGGTCGATTCAACGCCAACGCCGATATATTTCACCGATATACTTCAATGCCATCTCACGTCCAATGATGAGTTTGACATTCACACGATGCCTTTTGGTTTCGATCATTTTACCAAAGGTTGCAGAGTTACAGAGTTTCCAGATCAAATATTCCATTTTTGAGGTGGACGACTTTATAACCGCAGTGTTGAATTTTATAAACATTTTTAGTCAGTTAGATTGGATAAATTTTACTGCTGAGTGAATTTTTGTTACTTTACAACCCAGTTTCATCCAATATTTCAGAAGTCTGTAGTGACACATGTGATTTTTTCAGATATGGAAATCTGCAATCGCCTTTCTGGTTTGAAAGTATTCATATCCACTTCAATTTCTTCACCAAAATCCATCATACGTGACGAAATTTCTTATAAGTTTGTTATATCCATCATTGCTAAATATTTTGTGTCTGCATTTGAATCATAATCTAGTACAAAAAGACTATTTGCTCGAGCAGAACGAATATTCTTAACGGAAACCAACCATCCTCGCAGACCTTTTTCTATTATTAAGTAAGTATTTGGGCAACAAATATTTTCAGGCTTCACTTGAGTGTATTTTAGACACGCGTCATAAATAAACATTGGTAAGCTAAAATAAAGGCAAACGTCAAGTCCAAACGCTTTTCGCATGACATTTCGTAATTTGATAAAACTATCTGCAAGAAGCGCAGTGTCAGATAAGCAGAAAGTGTTTGTGTATTTTCTCATGTTTGAAATTTGGAACTCATTCCAAACAGTTTTTGCTAATTCATAATCCTCTAAGGTAATATCATCTCCTGTTAAGTCATTCTTAAAGGCTTGGATAGGTGGAAGTGCTGTGAGTTTATACTTGTCTACATTCTCCATAAAGAGAAACAGTAGACTCCCTTACGATAGAGTAAATGAATTTTATCTCCACATCCTCGAAGTACGTGGTCTATTGTTCTGAATTCTTGTTCAGTCAAAGTTTTGGCTAATTAATCCAAGATACATTTGAACAATGTGTAGCTGTCTAAAAACTTGAGCGTAATTCCTTTTTGTCTCATGAAAATAGCTTATAATTAAACTTATCAGTATAGTTTGGGATAACTGACACAGAATCTATAAAATCCTTTTGTAGTGCTTTCATAATAAGTTTGCTGTCATAATTATTGTAACCGTGAAAAACGCAGACAAATTTATTGGGGTTCTCCCAAAATACATAAACAAATCAACTTGAATTTCTCTTTTTTCTTTACATGTGTAAAGTGTATAACATTTGTTTCAAAATTCTTCAAGTAATTCGACGTTTCTCTGTCGTCTGTTGGGATGATGTGAGATAGAATCTATACTATCGGCTTGTATATTTTCTACATTGTTGTCTTTAACATTAAGTTGGGTGTTTCTCAATTAATAATTGCCGTTGACGCATTATGTATTTACTACAGAATCAATAACATCGGGCACTATGAGTCATAGAGTTCTTTCATTTTGGAATATTGAAAGAGTAATATGGGTCAAAGGCTATTATGCATAAACCAATAGTAGGATTGTTTGATTCAAATTGTTTTAGCTGAGATAAACTGAAAGGGAAGTTAATTCTAGTTCAATCTATTGATGAATTTACAAACAACTGATCATAATAGGTGACACTATTGAGTAGTTTTTTTTAGTTTAACTGTACGCGAAAATGGTGGTCTGAATTTTGGATGTAGATGGGCTGCTAGCTTTAAACAAATGTCATTGGCGATGGGTATATCATATAGATTTCGTATTTTTTGATTCAGAAGTATGGGTATGATTCCACACAACTGCCGCTAATAAAATTTTTAATTCAACAATAGTAATTATCAAATATACTACTGTTATAAACATAAAGGATGATGCTATGTTTCTGTAACTTTCCGCGACCTACCATTCCAACACTATCACCACTCCACTAAACCTGTATATATGCAAATGTGTTAAGAAAACCCGTATTTTATTGTTCTAGGTCAAAGGATTTCTTAATTTTTCAAATTGAAATCCTATCGCTTCCTGTGTTGACTTTGATGCCAAATCTAAACAGTTACAATTATCTTGTTAAAAACAAAATAGACAAGATTCATTAAATAATTAATTTGCAAGTCATTATAGATTTCTCTTTAGATCATAATTAGTACTTGAAGAATAGATTGTACTTATTTCAGAAAGTTTTTTTTTGATCAGTGCGGTAAAAGTTTTCTCTTGATCAGTTAAATTAAACAAGAAGTTCTGATAATAAAGGGTCTACTTTCGATTTCTGTAAACTTGAAACTGAGTCCAATTGTCCATAGGGCAGCCTTGTTGTTGTTTACAAATTAATGTTTACATATGTCGACCAAATATCATGAATAAATAAATTTAAAAAAAAAAAGCAAAACATAACAAGGTCCAATGCACCATAAGATCATTATTTAGTATAAATACTTGAAGATCTGAGTTAGAAAAACTCTTTAATTGGTTGAAGATTATAACTGCAGAACTAAATTCAATAGTAACCAAATCATACTTGTAAACGAAACGCTAGCTCATTCACTAAATCTCTAGTAAAAAAAATAAAAGATATTAAGTTCATCTTGAAATTTTGAGCGTACCCGTAAATAAAACAATAGCTCACTTACTCCAACTCCAAGGGAAAACTAGCTAGTAAGTTCAACTATAAATTAAAATTAACCCGTAGACCAGTAGGGAACATACTACTCAAACCAAGCAGTTTTGCCTATGTGATAGTTGATGTGACTGGCAATCTTTACAACAAACGAGTCTAAATGTGTGTGGATGCGGTGGACGTTTTCCAGCAAGACATAATTCAAACTAAAGAAGTATTAGATGTATACGTCAATCCAGATCCAATGTATATCACTGCTGAAAAGCAACAACAATTTAAGGTGGACTGAATGCCACATTTGCAACAGGACTATTGTGATTGAAGATGATAAGGTTAGCAACCACTGTAGGCTGTCTGGTGCATATAGAGGTCCTGCACACAAACAATGCAACCTAGATCTTCAACAGCTAAACGGGCTACCTGCTGTGTTGCACAACTTCAGAGGATATGATGCTCATCTAATTGTGCTATGATTTACAAAAGTTGTGTTACACCGTCTACCTCACAAAAGTTTATATCTATCCAGGTGGAAAACATTGTGATTGTTGACAGTCTCCAATTCATTAAACGTTGTTTAGATAGTCTGGTGACTTAGTTAAATAATATAATGACATAAACTCCTTCAAACTACTTTATGACCACTTCCAATCCTCCACGCTTGTTTATTAACTCAAACAGAAAGGAATATATATCACTGTCTACTTGTCAAAATGGAAAAAGTTTGCTGCACTTTGCTCCCAACATAGAAGATTTTCACAATACTCTCAAGGATAAACCAGTTTCCTGCAGAATCTAACAATAAGCAAAAAGTTTCCAATTCTTTCAATTGCACCTAGCTTGGGAGATATCACGATCTATACGTGCATTAGGACACCCTGTGACTTGGGTTTGTTTTCGGAAACTTTCGTAGAATATCCCCGAATTTTTATTCTTTGGACTCACTACATTACATATCAGCACAATGGCCTAGCTTGGGATGTTGCACTTAAAATGACCGGAGTGATTTGTGATCAATTGTTTGACAGAACAACATGAATTCTTGGAATTGGGAATAAGGGAAGTGTGGATATGATCGTAAAGCGGAAAACCTAAGCTTGGAATAACTAAATGAACGAATATGCTGGGGATCGTGAGAGTGGTGAACAAGTCTACATAAGTAACTGGGATGAGAGCAATCTTTAAGGCGAGACAACTTCTTTTTTTTTAAATGAGGATTCCCCTTCCCCCTTTTGTTACCTCTATTTAATAATGGGATTGAAAAAATTTCATATCCTGAAAAAAATGAAGAGGAAACAGACGACGCAAAAGAAAAAACGGGATCTACGTGAGATCTCATAATGTCGTTGCTTCACAGTTTCCATACCCGCAATTCAATTTGAGGTAGAACTATTTTCAATTTCCGCAACAGATACAACTGTATATTACAGTATGTGAATTGAATATAGACCAACAGTAAGCGAAACTGATTCATCTTCTAGAATTTAGTTCAATGTGCTTGGAAACGAGTCATTGTTTAGACCTACACGACAATTTCTTTTACCTAAATGTAAGGGTTATTGCTAAGGATAGGAATGTTAATGATGAAACATCAAAAGTAAGGGTGTGTGACTTTATCTTTTATTTTTGGATTTTTTGCCTGAAAAATTTCCACTTCCTTACTATATTTTATTTGCAAGAACAATTATTGAGGGGCAGTATGAAGGACTGTAGTTTGATCCTGAGGAATATAAGCTAACAATTGTTTGTGTGTGATTGGCATTGTGCAGTCATCACGCGGCGTTTCGTTGCTTACTTTGTAGAAGACAGGAAGCTAAAGTCGACATCCAGTTCTCAGTTACCAATGACGGAGATTAGCATTACATTATGTTTTCGGAGCACCAGGCAGTTCCAGAAATTGATTGGTATAAGCAGGTTATTGTAACACAATGAATAGCACATAACTTACCAGCAGTGCCTCATCGACAATTACAAGAAATTTTAACAATGAAATGTTTGCATGCGACCAAATTTATCACATTAAAAGTAATGATTTTGTAATTGCTGTAAATACAGATGACCAATACAATAATTACACATATTTGTGTGCTATGTTTAAAAAAAATCATTCGATCAAACCAAATTTTTTGACAGTTTTGGTATGCCATTTACATTTTACTCAAAATATATTCAAAATATTTTTGAAGTCAGTCTTGTGAACTAATTTAGAAGGATAGACTGTACCTAAACTAGTCATCCAAAACCACCTACTGTGCCAAAAAGATTATTTTCATATTTCGTTTCATGACATTCTGTGTGACTACAGCAATGTTAACTTACACGACAACGATGAAATTGTTAGACGATTTGTTAAGGATAACTTTGATGCCCACCATGTAACATCTCTAGCGTTCACTAAGTATATTACCGAAATGATTTTTACATTATAATTCAATTATGGAAGCCGTTTTCATGTGTAGCTATTGGTAGCTCATAGCACCACTCCAGTCATTGGATGGATTTCGAATAAAATGGTCGACAAAAAATGAAAAAAGTTTAGTTTGATTTGTCGCTCCCAACCGGGTTGAACAGTCTAAAAAAAATACATCAATATACTGGTATATCGAGTCGCAATATTCAGCATTTCTTAAACAAGAAAGATACGTACACTAGACTCAAGTAAAGAAGATTACTGATTCCTTATGCGAACAGTGACGTCACCGAGGAAAACTATTTGTGGTAGGCTGATTTCATTTTCATGAAGAAGGACTAGCACTAGAACCACAATTTTTAGTATTTATTAACAGTCATTGTCGTTTTTAGTAAATTTGGCTATTGTATCTATTAAACGAAAACGTGATTCAGATATTATAGGAACATTTGAATAGATATTCAAAAATCCTGGTGACATCTGCAACAATTCGCAGTGTGTTGAAGGGACAGAANTAGGAACATTTGAATAGATATTCAAAAATCCTGGTGACATCTGCAACAATTCGCAGTGTGTTGAAGGGACAGAATTTTTCCATAAATCGTTTCGAAAATGCTGGAATGAGAACGGTATATTATTATACCACACATTTTTTGAGCTAAAATCGAGTGTTTCAGAAGGTTTAACGCACGTTAATAACGAAATTATCTAAGTATTTTACTTTTAGTAGCAAAACAGAATACATTAGTTTATTGAAATATGTATTAGAAACGTATAACAAAACAGTTTCTAGTACAACTGGTAAGGGCCAGAAGTGATGCAGATATACATGCAGATATACGAGATGGATGTATGGTTGAATACAAAACGAGACTTATACAAACGGAAAATCACAGCCAATAAACTCAATTCATATGTTCGACTAAGACTGAAATGGGTATATTTGATAATGGATATAATCCAACAGCTTCGATTGAGCTTTTCGAAGTGAGAAAGGTGATTCATTCAATTTCAATAACATATACGTTGAAACGCCTAGATGGTGAGGGTTTATATAGAATTTTTTAAAGAGATGAATTAGTCAATGTGGATCAACAGTAGAGAAAAATTGGCAGAAGTGTATATTGTAAAATGTTATTTTTTATAATACTACCATCAAATGGATCAAACAATTATTATCCTAATAATTATATTGAAAACTATACCATCAAGCTTCTTGACATCATTGTTGATCCAAGTAATTACACAGGAGTTACTTATGTAAATTCAATTAGGACTCTGACCGGTAGCGCGAACGATAATAGTACTTGTGTAACACACGCTGAAGGTAATAAAAAAAGGTCGGACTACGTGAAACTCTACATACCAACCTGTCACTATGGATGTTTCACACATTTAATAACACCAATAAATACTCTTTTTGTCGCGATACTCTAAGTGTCGCGTTTACAGGAATTAAAATTAAAATTTAATTTAAAATTAATTTGATCAGTCAAAAAATCATATAAAGTGCATCGTTGAGAACAAAACAAAGATAATGATTAGAAAAATCTTTCATATATGTTGAAATCGAATGGTAGAACCAACTTCTACCATTCTGACAAATGNTAGGAACATTTGAATAGATATTCAAAAATCCTGGTGACATCTGCAACAATTCGCAGTGTGTTGAAGGGACAGAAATTTTCCATAAATCGTTTCGAAAATGCTGGAATGAGAACGGTATATTATTATACCACACATTATTTGAGCTAAAATCGAGTGTTTCAGAAGGTTTAAACGCACGTTGCTAACGAAGTTATCTAAGTATTTTACTTTTAGTAGCAAAACAGAATACATTAGTTTATTGAAATATGTATTAGAAACGTATAACAAAACAGTTTCTAGCACAACTGGTAAGTGCCAGAAGTGATGCAGATATACATGCAGATATACGAGATGGATGTTTGGTTGAATACAAAACGAGACTTATACAAACGGAAAATCACAGCCAATAAACTCAATTGATATGTTCGACTAAGACTGAAATGGGTATATTTGATAATGGATATAATCCAACAGCTTCGATTGAGCTTTTCGAAGTGAGAAAGGTGATTCATTCAATTTCAATAACATATACGTTGAAACACCTACATGGTGAGGGTTTATATAGAATTTTTTAAAGAGATGAATTAGTCAATGTGGATCAACAGTAGAGAAAAATTGGCAAAAGTGTATATTGTAAAATGTTATTTTTTATAATACTACCATCAAAAGGATCGAACAATTATTATCCTAATAATTATATTGAAAACTATACTATCAAGCTTCTTGACATCATTGTTGATCCAACTAATTACACAGGAGTTACTTATGTAAATTCAATTAGGACTCTGACCGGTAGCGCGAACGATAATAGTACTTGTGTAACACACGCTGAAGATAATAAAAAAAGGTCGGACTACGTGAAACTCTACATACCAACCTGTCACTATGGATGTTTCACACATTTAATAACACCAATAAATACTCTTTTTCTAAGTGTCGCGTTTACAGGAATTAAAATTAAAATTTAATTTAAAATTAATTTGATCAGTCAAAAAATCATATAAAGTGAATAGTTGACCACAAAACAAAAATAATGATTAGAAAAATCTTTCATATATGTTGAAATCGAATGGTAGAACCAACTTCTACCATTCTGACAAATGAATTAAAAAGTATAAAATCTAGGTTTTGGGGAACATATCTTCCCGATTTGACCGGTATGTAGTATCATTGTTTTATCTACATGAACATCGCGGAACCGCATCGACGAAATAACAGTGACTGAAATGTTTCAGACACTGTATTCTCTACCACTCTATCGTCACATCATAGAAAGCATTTATATGACACTCTGCGACAAATATGGAGANATTCTGACAAATGAATTAAAAAGTATAAAATCTAGGTTTTGGGGAACATATCTTCCCGATTTGACCGGTATGTACATCGTGGAACCGCATCGACGAAATAACAGTGACTGAAATGTTTCAGCNTCGACGAAATAACAGTGACTGAAATGTTTCAGACACTGTATTCTCTACCACTCTATCGTCACATCATAGAAAGCATTTATATGACACTCTGCGACAAATATGGAGATAAAATTTATTTTGAGGTCAAGTTACAATTACGCTCCATTTCCAACACAAATAATATTAATAAAATTGTCAAACTACAGTGTTTAAATTTATTCATCCATTCGCAAATATGAACGCTGGGAAATTCGAACATATAAGAAACTCTGAACTACGTGTTGAGCTTATGAAGCGGTTGGATTTATTGAAATTGATGAGTTAAGGATATGAACAGTCATTTACAAAACTTGAATTCAAAACTACATCCAGCTATAATACTGGATTCTAAACAAAGTCAATCAGCGTCTGAAATTTTACAATATAATGGCAATAAAAGTATCGACATTGTCTAACACAATTCTAGTATGATTGCTATATTTTCTACTAACATTAGAAACAGTGTGGAGACTCTTGTAGCAATACTCCACAAATACCCTCAAATATTCTCATACGATAGCTCACAAAAAGTTTTTTTTTCTACCGTCAAAATTCACTATTTACTATACTTCCACTTACGCTCAACACTGAAGGTTGATGTTGAACATCCAGGAATGGGTGGATTTTCCAACATTGAACAAANAATGGCAATAAAAGTATCGACATTGTCTAACACAATTCTAGTATGATTGCTATATTTTCTACTAACATTAGAAAAAGTGTGAGACTCTTGTAGCAATACTTCACAAATACCCTCAAATATTCTCATACGATAGCTCACAAAAAGTTTTTTTTCTACCGTCTACCAAATAGGTGATCCAAAATTCATTATTTGCTATATTTCCACTTACGCTCAACACTGAAGGTTGATGTTGAACATCCAGGAATGGGTGGATTTTCCAACATTGAACAAAATGTAAATGTTCCAACAAGTATTCTTGCAAATAAACTGCAAAATGATATTGAAAAATCAAATACAACAAATGTACAACAACGAGTTACCACCTAACCTGAAAAAATGTTGTTGCAGTAGAGAAAAATACAAGATCAGGTACTAAAAGAAAATCAGTTGAAGCAAATGGATCTCCCNGCAAAAATGTTGTTGCAGTAGAGAAAAATACAAGATCAGGTACTAAAAGAAAATCAGTTGAAGCAAATGGATCTCTCAACTACGTATATGAATTTTCCAACAGAAAATGTTGAGTTCCTCTCCATCCTGTTCTAGTTAGGTGATTGAATNTCAACTACGTATATGAATTTTCCAACAGAAAATGTTGAGTTCCTCTCCATCCTGTTCTAGTTAGGTGATTGAATTTCACGTACCTTACAGCGAAGGAAACTTTCAATTTGGGATAGGATAATCAGGTTTTAGCACAAGTTTAGTAGTACAATAAATATTTTCTTCTCAACAGTCTAGCAGGAGCCATAGTGCTGTACAGGCAATTAAAAGAATTTTTATAAGATATNAAATATTTTCTTCTCAACAGTCTAGCAGGAGCCATAGTGCTGTACAGGCAATTAAAAGAATTTTTATAAGATATACAGGGTAATTTGAAAGTAGCTCCGGGCTTTTGAAAATCTGTACCTCTTTATTGAATTGACATACAGTTATAGTTTTTGACTCATTGGAAAACTGAATGTCGAGAAGGAATATTGGCACAATCGCAAAAGTTCAATGGTCACCATTATTAGTAGTAATTCATGATGAAACGTAAACTTTTTAATTTAGCATTAGGATTGGCATGGAAAAGTTTTAGAAACAAATCTTGAATTATTTGGTCGACATCGGTTTGGGTGCTTTAGAAAGTGCTGAAACGGTTTGTTTGAATTTACGACAATAAAAGCCGCCATGGTAATCCTAATGCTAAATTAAAAATTTTCAATTTAATCATGAATTGACCTTAGTGACGCTGGTTCCCATTTTTTTTTATTGTGACCAATATTTCTTCTTGACATTCAGCTTTCTAATGAATCACAAACGAGACTCCAGTGTCAACCCAATAAAGAGAAACAGATTTTCAAAAGCCCGAAGCTACTTTCAAATGACCCTGTATAAGTATCGCGCTAAATATTTTCTCCCAGTGGTGATTCACAGATTGAAACAACCAAGTATGCATCTGGTGATGTCACAATTGATATGACCTGAGGTAATTAGTTGAAAAATACTCATTTGTTAAGCGTTACTTAATACTAAAAATGTTAAATTAAGCTAGGATTCAAATATCTGAACTAGTCAAGAATTTTATACTACATATGACACGGAAGGCAAATCTCTCATCTATTTCTTCCATATGGTTATTAGGTAGCCAGCCAGCCTGCTCCACATCGTTACACACTTGCCCAAAAATAACTAAACTGTCGACAAAAAATAACTATTATTTCAAAGGTTATTTCTAACTGTTTACTTTTATGTTGCACAAAATTTGATCCTTTTCCTTCTTTGTAAATAAAGCTAATTTGAAATTGCAATAAATAGTACAAATTAAAGAAATATTAGAAGAATATTGAATATGACATTGGTATATAGTTACTTCACATTTGAGCGACACGCCTGGGTCAGAGAGTAGCGTCCATGGACATTTTCAGGATATCGATCCATATGTCGATCTATCCATGGACATGGACGGCTGGACGAAAAAAAAGAAAATTATTTATAGAAATGGACGGATGGACATAAAATGTCTTATTTTAAAATGTCCATGCGTTTCCATGGGTGTTCATGCGTGTCAACGTTGGATTTCAGAGAGAAATTACTTAACCTCTTGTAGTCTAAAATGGTTGTCATGATTCGTTATCATTGAAGTCGATTAGTGTGTAATTACTCATTTAGTTACGGATTGTCTTTTATNTCAAAATGTCCATGCGTTTCCATGCGTGTTCATGCGTGTCAACGTTGGATTTCAGAGAGAAATTACTTAGCCTCTTGTAGTCTAAAATGGTTGTCGTGATTCGTTATCATTGAAGTCGATTAGTGTGTAATTACTCATTTAGTTACGGATTGTCTTTTATTTCTAGAACAACTTTTCGAGATGTGCAAAAATAAAAATTTTACTAGAAGATAAAAATTCTTAATTTTCTGTTGCATTTTAGTATTATAAAATTTATTCTACGCTAAATATTATTCCCATGGACGTGCATGGATGGCTATGGATGGATGGATTTATTTTAGATTATTNTTATTCTACGCTAAATATTATTCCCATGGACGTGCATGGATGGCTATGGATGGATGGATTTATTTTAGATTATTTTTTAATGTGAATGGACATTTGAACGGAAATTATTTTTAATTTTAATGGACATGGATGGATGGATATCTAAATTATTCATGGATGCTACTCTCTGATCTGGGTTTGAAAAATTACAAACAAAAAAAGATAAAAAAAAATCAATAATAATAAAAAATAGTGCAGGGAGAAGGAAACTATCCCATACATATTAATATACCTAAAATGATNTTATTCTACGCTAAATATTATTCCCATGGACGTGCATGGATGGCTATGGATGGATGGATTTATTTTAGATTATTATTTAATGTCCATGGACATTTGAACGGAAATTATTTTTAATTTTAATGGACATGGATGGATGGACATCTAAATTATTCATGGACGCTACTCTCTGATCTGGGTTTGAAAAATTACAAACAAAAAAAGATAAACAAAATCAATAATAATAAAAAATAGTGCAGGGAGAAGGAAACTATCCCATACATATTAATATACCTAAAATGATAACTACTTCTACTGCGCCACTTTGATCCCACCGGGCCCTTGCTAACGCTTAACAAAGATTCTACTAATAAGTCAATCTCTACTAAATGATCTAAGGTTGGAGGATTAGCTACAGAGTAATTCACAGCTTAACCTTGTTGCCTTATCTGACATTATGATCCCTATGTTACAGAGAGAACACAATCGTTATTGAAGATATAAAAGCAAGTTCTGGTTTTCCAGAGGCACAGTCAAAGTAAATAAAGATAGACTTGACGAGTAGTTCAATGTTACTTTCTATGAAAGTAGATTTATTATGTTTTATTAGAACCACAGAATAATTCAAAAGAGATGTTAACAGTTGAACAGTTTGTAAAGAAGTCCTCTCTCATACAAAATATCTAACTTATCTTACCTAACTCTACAAACGCCGATGGAGTTCTCCTCCTACCCATAAATTTCTAATAATTATTTAGTCTACAATATGTAATTGTGCTATTATCTTTTGTCTCCCTCAGTATATGGTGTATCATCCCTTGTGCTATCTTAGTCTATAGTGTAGCGTTCTTCATGTCCTCTCAGTCCATAGCGTAGGACTCCTTGCACAATTATTAGAAATGTGAACCTAGAAATAGAGTTATTTTATTAACTTACTTGGCTCAGGAAAATATGCTTATTCAGATTACACATAAAAATATGAATAAAAACCTAATTCAGACATTAGATGCACAATAAGAGTTATGGGTTTGAATAGGAACAGGCTACTAAGAATAGGCACGTGAAGAAACAAAATTGAATAAGGAAGTGCTAATCAGGTGCATGTGTTTTGATGCTTCTGCAAGAAAATGCACCTTTTTGAAGAAGAATGGCTCACTCACCTCATATGAAATGGACTAGTTGTGTGTAGCATGCTTTTCTCTACTAACGACGCGTCGAATATGGATCTGAAAAAAATGCATCAGTCTCATACCGGCTCTCTACTTTATAATAACTCCTCTCCTCAACATCTTGTTTGTTTTGTGTTTAGCATTTTGCCAATTTCGTTTTAGTAAAAATCTTTTTAGGACCCTCAACTATTCGTTTTGTGTCCCCTAACTCTTCCCTTATTTTACAAACTGACTTTCGCAACATTCTCCCAGATTCTTCGTCGAATTTCCCCAAAACCTTCAAAATATACCCAAACCAAAATTATCCCCAACTACTCCTACTGATTCATTGTGGCCCACAGTCTGACCTTTTGCCCACCGCCAGAAGATAGCGAGTCATTTTTCGTTTTTATCTCTCCTTATTTCGCATCTTCAAGTCAGGTGTCGTGATTTATCTGGAGATGATAAAGACCACTTGTCATTCACCAGCGAGTGCTTTTTGTTCAGTTACATCTCATCGACTTACGGAGTTTGCAGCCTCTGAGTTATCATTATTTATACAAATTAAAACTTAATTAATTTTCAGTTGATTTTGTTTCTGATTTATATCTATGTTGGTTTTAAGGGAACTGAGTGCCAGGCTATTTGGGACGAAGCACCTTAGGCCTACGAGCATTCAATTATTGGACTTTTGTCCACGGTCATAGCCAATTTTTTTTTAATGTCAGACAGTTTGTCGACATCCGGTTCTAACTTAATCCTCCATTCTATTTAAAAATTTTAATTTTCAGAAAATTGTTTATTTGTCTTCATTTTTCCTTTCCGTTACCCCTTATTACCGTATATTATCGTGTAAACCCCCACTCGCTTATAACGCACATAATTTTGTAGATAGCTTAAATTTGAATATAACGTGCAGCTCGTGTACAAACGCGCAGCTGAAACTTGGTGTTATTGTCAAACCATTTGGGCATGAACCTACCCGGACTTTGAAATTCACAAATTTGTCAATTTAAAAAAAATTGAACTTGTGCACGCAATAGTTCTATAAATTCGTTTTTAGACAGAATTCGGAAATTTTGCATGCTATCACATTAAGATTTTTGAGGTTTGATTTAGGTACTGAGGGTAAATGAGAACCTGCCATGGTAACTTTCGATAGTAACCTCCAAGAATACTGAGAACGTATGATACTTGCTAACCTCTAACATAAGGATTAATAAATAAATAATAAATAAAAAACCGAAAAACAAAAAATTTGACGCAGAACTCAAAAAAAATAAGAAAACGCGCGTGATAAACATATTAAGTTCCCATTAGAGGTTATTAGCTATCATGTGCCTAATATTACAGAGGGTTATTTTGGTTTTATTTGGCCAGACAAAAAAAATCCTACACGAACAATTTTCGTCGGTGAATTTTTTTTGTGTGCTCAATGTGTTGCCCATGCGATTCTTTAACTAAAAATAAGCACCGTTTCCATTAATCGTAAACATTTTGAACCATTTCCTGCGAAACATTATTCCATTCCTGTTGTAGTATTTGTCAAACTCCAGCCATGGTTCTTGCTCTTCGCAATTGAAGCCTACGTTTAAGGAATCCGAAACCGAAAAAGTCCATGGAATTAGTGTCAGGGCTTTTTACAGGTATTTCTGATTTCGAAATGATGTTTCGAAAGGTATTTCTGATTTCCAAGTTTCGTCTTCAAATCTACTGCGTAAGCCGTGGAATTTTTTGAAGTATGCGATGAAGCTGTGCCGTGATGGACAAACACTTTGTCCAACTCGCCTGGGTACAATGAAGCCACAGATTCTTCAAGTAAAGGTCACAAAACATGTTCAATATAGTAGTCAGAGTTTACCTTGACTTTTTTGGAACTTTGATCAAAGGCACAGTTCCCAGACTAGTCGTAGCAGCAACAACCATGAATCTGTCACCAAACATATCTTTCTTGTGACAATAATATTTGGGGTTTTGTTTAGATGAACTGATTTAGTAAATCTGTTTGATACTTTCGGAACCTTGAAGAAAGTAGAGTGTTTTGTCGATTGTTACTGCATATTTGGACATTTGACCCGCCAGATGACCCTTATATAGCTTTTGGCAGTTTCTTTTCCGATTTTTGATGTGGGATTGCTTCAGCGTATGTACTAGAGGCTTCCTTTTAATTTTTTTGTTCAAATCTTTATGGATGGTATTCCAGACAGTGTACAGTGAGAAGTTCAAGTTTTTAGCAATTTAATTCTGGTTCGGTAGATTTTCTCTATCGGTTAGAATGTCAATTATACGAATCATATGTTTTGATCAAATTTTACAGACGTATTGTTTATGCTGAATTTTTGAGGAAGAAAGGCCAACTTGCTTCTGATTTAGTCGGTTTCCCATTGAATTCTGCACGTTGGACACTGTGGACTTTAACATAGACGTCCCCAACATTTCCAACTTACGCAAGGTGTCTCGCGCTAAAATCTCCTTCTGGAAAACTCTCGAACCCGATTCTCAACTTCCAAGTCTATTTTTTTGGTATTTTAACCCGCTTGCCAAAAAGCGGAAATTCAGCTGGATGTAAAATGTGTTTAAGAGTGAGAGATAAAATTTCAGAATTTTAATGCGCGCGGGAGGGTAGATACAGTGAAGATAAGCTGGCCAAACAAAACAAAAATAACCCTCTGTATACGAATTTTGAAAAAGTTAAAATGCGTTCTTACGCGATAAGCATTATCATAGATAAATTTAGCATTTGACTTAATGAATGATTTATAAAAAACTTTGCCATCGTTTATTTAATTGTTCAACGTCTAACAGTGAAAAATTTCTTACACCTAGATTAGTAGCTGTGTAAATTTCGTATAATGAAGCACTAATCTTCTAAAAAATTATAATTAGTATAAATGACTTGCTTGGCAGTGCATTCAAAATAATTCTACTGAAAACACGGTAATTCACATGTTTTGCTATTGCTACTCCCATGTACATTCGATGTAGTGTATGTGTAGTGGATGGAGGTACGTCATCTTAATATTAATAAAAAGCAACTTACATTGCAGTGGTAATCTACCCTAGCTTGGCATAAAGTATTGTTTTCTTTATTGGAAAAAGTAGTGCAAAGCAATCGCGTAGTTTTGAGGTGGATCAAGCTGAGAATGAATTATAAAGATACATTCGAGTTAAAAAATTTTTTCTTGAGTTTCAATGTTGACTGTTATTGCATACCTCCTAAGTACTACTATTTACCATAATCAACAATTATCATTGCTTACTTCTACTCGAAAATAATTAGATAATTCAAGTCTTAAAGAAATGAAATATATTTTGTGTTTATCGATGGAAGCACCTTTTGATATTCAGTACAATAATGCTATCAACTTGTGTTAGCCTGAGCAAAAAAAATTTATGTCCACCGGCACAACCACGTTAATCAATAACTGATTTACTAACTTTGTAGTTTCCAATGTATCCGAAGTACCCTATTGTGTCTCAAAGAAAAAGTGGTAGCTGAACAAGATTCTGCTGTTAATAAAATATAATTTTACGGCAGGATATTGCTCAGCCATGTTATAATCATCTAGGTATATATTTTTTAATAACCTTAGAATAAGTTGTAGGAAGTCAGTAGTTGCGGATAATTGATACCTTCCTAAAACTTATGCAAGGTTATCTTCACCAGAATATGATATTGATATCTATAATGCCTGCTTGGGAATTTGAAAATAAGCTTGTTAGTATTGGGACTACATAATTATCTTTTCCATTAACATTTCAATAAAAGTGTCCCAATGTAAACAGTGATAAAATCTAATGTTTATCATTTAAGATTGCCTATAGTTTATTAGAGTTAGTAAGTAAAATAGTATCCTATATCTAAATTGATTTTCAAACATAAGTATGTGGTACGCCACGATTTCTGGGTTACTATATCCATATGAGAAATTTTTTGACGAAAGAATAAAGGAAAATTTCTATTCATTACTACATTTCTTGATGAACCAAGCCTATAACACAGGCTTTAAATTTCCATCTCTCATTGCATAATTTTCCACTGTATTTAGCTCTCTTGCATATGCTCATTAAACATTTTCATATTAATGAGATCCACCTCCATATCCCTGAATTCTTGGTTGTAACTGTTATGCCTATTCCTTCCCGAGCTCGGTTACTCGGGAAAGAAATACTCAATAAATAAACCCCATGGAGACCGATGATGTCTCCATATGCGTGACTGGGCCAGAGGGACATCGAGCCGCATTGCGGATTGGTTTCAACCAATCCGCGATGGGGACAATGTCCTTCGGGCCCTGGAAAAACAGCAAAAATAAAACTAATATTGAGGTTATTCTCTCCCTGGTTCGGTTACCAGGGAGAGAGGCACTAAACAAAACACCACGCGGAGATCAATTATATCTCCACGTGCGTATCTGGGTCGGGAGGATGGTAACTTCGCATTGCGGGTTGGTTTCAACCAATCCGCAATGAGAGCATCGTTCTTCTAACCCGGAGGAACCTCTTTAGCAAAAGCTATAAGAGGATCTCAAAATTTAGAGAAACGGACTCAGTCCAAAAAAGGTCATCATCCTCTCTCTCTTCTCCACCCGGGTATCAACTTTTGAATAAATCCGAACTCATTCTCGAAGTCTTTCCGCGGTTCTATTTATTACTGATAACCCTAGTGACCTCTGGGTGGGTCATCAGTTTCTCTCTATTGTGTACTCTGCCTTCACCGACCACCACAACACGTAATAATATTACAACAGTAACTATTGGATATTATTCTCCTCGGAGACATTGCACACAAAATTGAAACTAAGTCATCATTTAGGAATTCTTTTGCTTTCTTTTCGACCACTGTCAAGCCTAATAGATCAGTCAATTTATTCCGAGAAATAAGTTCGGCAATAAAAGAAAGTAATATGAAAATTAATGTTCTCGTCGTCTGAAAGAAAATGAAAACATTTTCAGCACACTTAGCCAATAACGTATTGGTCTATTACGGAATCCTTTGCTGAAGGTGTAGAAACCAGTTCCTTTTTGGTTCTAATATTTTCTAAGTAGAAGATAGATTTGTGCGAAAGGTTTGTGAATGACTAATTAGATAATCAAAATTTTAAAGAGGATGCAGATATTTGAGTAATGTTATTTATAGTTTTGACTTATGTACTTGATAGGCTAAGAATGTACTTGATAGTTCAACCAAATTGTGAAATTTTTTTGCACCAAATATTATTTTGGGTATGCAATAACGTTGAATCATTTACGTATTTGTGTATAATAATTTTAAGTAGAATCGATATTCCTAGTTCAATTATTTTCTTTTTCTAGATACTGCAGCCTCACAATCCAAATAAACCAAGAACTTACTTGAACAAAAAAAAATGTAGATAAAATTGTCTGGAATATCTTCAAAATTCTGCAATGATTTACTCACGATTTAGAGATGCTGTAACAGTGAATAAAAAATAGTAGATAATTAAAATTTGACAAGTCTTATTTTGTCCACTGTGCTACGGAATAATAGGAAAAACTTTGGTGCAATGATTCAAAACTTCAATTCTTCATTCATTCACAACGCATTTTATTAAATTGGCATAACTTTTTCAACATAATGGGGTGTGGTTCATCTCCCACGATGGTGAAATGAAGGACTAGACCGCAAGATATGGTTCATTACACCCGAGTGTTCATTTTAACCGAGTTCATTATGACCAAGGTTTTCAACATTAATTTGCCTATCTCTAGGCAGGAACAAGCGGTTCAAGTTCATAATAACCGTGGTCACATTACATCCGGGGTCATAATAGGCGAGGTCCACTGTACAGCTAATTCTGAAAAAATAGGTAATTCAATCAGTCCATTGCCTTTCTCAATCATGGAATAATCAGTAGGGTGTGGTTGTATGAAGAAAAATAGAAACTTTAAGAAAATTTTCAGTGCTGTTGGCTTGTTACACTTTATGACCAACCAAATGGTCTCTCAAATTCTACTGAGGTAGTAGTTTAGTAGAATTCCTCCCCTAGTGCATCTATCATGTCTTGCTTTGTGTTTTACACAAAGCTACACATTTGTTTTTGCGCTCGCAATTTTTACGTGATAATATTAATGTAGTAAATTTTATTTCACCAAGAGTAACTTAAACACTATAAAAGAAGAACGCTGGTGTTTGAAACTTGTCATAAAAACATTAACCGTCGTAGTTTCGCGATAGTTACACTTTATCTGTAATTTAAATGAAAGAAGTAACTATGTTAAGTTTGTATTATTGTGTTTAGTGACCAATTACATTAAACATATTGCTTGAGATATTTCAACTCTTCGTGGAAAGTTTAGCAACAATTGGAATTATGCCCTGTATTGAACAGCCTTACCAAAATATAATAAAACATCTAATATTTTTAAGCAGCGCCAAGAAAGTCAAAATTCTTTTGTTTCTGTTGACTAATCTATGGAAACTTCACCCTCAAATTTGAGTAATCCAATATGCCAAACTATTAATTCCGCCGACACTGACTTCCAAATACATGGAGTTCAAATTATAATTAATTAATTATCTAGACTTTCAGAAACAACACTACAACGTTTATATATAAACTTGTGGGCAAACTAATTGAAAATAATCAAAAGAAGTCCATCAAAAAGTGAATTCAAATTTTTTCAAGGTTCTAATCTTTCATCCTTTTGGGGTTACAATGGTTTTAGCTTAATGTCACCTCCGAGGGAGCCAAAAAATCTGTTAACTATAAGCGGAGTTGACAATGGCCGATAATGGTAACTGACTAATACTTCATAGGTTAGGTGACATAAACCAAAGTTTCTGGTTTTAGATACGCATTTTATGATACGATACCTTTTTCGATTTATTTTACAGCTTTTGAAGTTATTACCTGACTTTGGAATACTCTAAAAGCAAATTACTTCTTAAAGTGATCGGCAAGTTTTTTTGCAATATGTGAGAAAAATGGCTTTGAGATACTATCGTGTCAGAAGNGATACCTTTTTCGATTTATTTTACAGCTTTTGAAGTTATTACCTGACTTTGGAATACTCTAAAAGCAAATTACTTTTTAAATTGATCGGTAAGTTTTTTTGCAATTATGTCAGAAAAATGGCTTTGAGATATTATCGTATTAGAAGCTCCCAAAATATCGGTAATTGTTTGTAAAGTTCTTCACTTCCAATGTTGCGTATCATTAAAACTTTAAGTTTCTCAATTCTAACCATGTGCCCATCTACAGTTGGCATACTCGCGGTTGGAATAAACCCGCGACTGCAGCTGAGTCTTTAAAAAAGTAAACAATCGAGGATCGCATAGTACCGTCCTGGCTTTTTAAAGATGACAAAAATTTTTTGTTTCTTCAACAGCTGTTCTACTCTGCTGTCTTTTTCCCATCCCTCTCTCACCTCACCAAAAAAATTGTCATTTTTAAAAAGCCAGGCCTAGAATACAACAAATAAGTTAATGAAAGAGTTTCCCCAAGGGTCTCTGACCGCCCACACCATTTAAACAAACACGAGTATATTCTGGGCCTGAGAACCGAAAGTTGCCATTAAAGTGTGGTTATGTGCGGTACATTCTCTTCAAATGGGATGTTAATATGCGGGGGTTGACAATAGGAGGTGTGACACTAGACAGAGTATTTAGTACATGAGAGCATGGAGTTTAGCCGGGGGAAAGCCAACAGGTTGACAAGAAGCGAAGTGTGACATTTAGCTAAAACCACTGTATTAGGTTTCACTTAACACGATCAAATATAAATTCATGGGTTTAACAAAATAAATCCGTGTCAGTTTTTTTGCAGTATTCTTTGAGGATTCATTGCTTAAGCAGTCTAAATACTTAAACAACCATAACAACGAAGAAATAATNCTCTTCAAATGGGATGTTAATATGCGGGGGTTGACAATAGGAGGTGTGACACTAGACAGAGTATTTAGTACATGAGAGCATGGAGTTTAGCCGGGGGAAAGCCAACAGGTTGTCAAGAAGCGAAGTGTGACATTTAGCTAAAACCACTGTATTAGGTTTCACTTAACACGATCAAATTTAAATTCATGGGTTTAACAAAATAAATCCGTGTCAGTTTTTTTACAGTATTCTTTGAGGATTCATTGCTTAAGCAGTCTAAATACTTAAACAACCATAACAACGAAGAAATAATTAGTTTGCATTGCATCTTTTTAATATGTATATTTTAATACTAAATGTAAAAGATTATCCAGTAATTTAGAACCTTATATTATATATTCTTTTATTGAGATACAGAATTTTTCCTTCGCTATTTTATTATAGTGTTAACTGGAAGAAATGATAGTAAAGATCTTTTGTTAAACTTATCAGACACTACAAAATATGTTACTGGAATCTTCTCGGTAAAATTAATCCAATTGTATGCGATGAAAGTCTGTTTTACTTTGTAAATTTTGCTCAATACTAATTTATTCACAGGCTGAGCCAAGCCATAAGCGAAAACCTCAATTCCTAGACTGTATCTTATCTCGTTCCGACATTTTGTAGGATAGTGAAGCGTAGCTCCTATACCCACGGGATAGTGAGCATAGACTCCTGTACCCGATTAAAGTCTTCCCCGTCTCTGCCAAGAGATGAGAAGCACAGATGATGGATTTCCCACAAGCAAAAAAGACTTTGCTGATGATAACTGGTGGATCATCATCATATAGTAAAGGTTTGAAACTGCATTTTCCCAATCGGCTCTGTAGCACAAATGGTAAGGCGTTGGGTCCGGAATACCCAAGACGTGGAATCATATCCCAGCAGAGACCATCTTTTTGGGTTAATCGCTGTTTCAAGCCTTGGCGGGGTAATCATATCCCTTCAATTTTGCAGGATTTGTGAAAATATCATGGTTAAGTCCAAATTACCAATTAGAAGAATTGAAATTGGACACTAAATAGTACCGTCCGTCATATGAAAATTGTAATTATTTGCATAATGGAGACTCACACAATTCCAGAACAATTAGCAAAAATATTTGTTTTGTTTTTACTAGCTTTTGCTCGTGCATTGCTTTGCGGAAAGAAAATTTTAAAACACCACTTGGCCAGCCATCAGAGGCGTAGCTTGCATGGTAGCGTTAGAAATCTGTGATAGCTTCTTACACAGTTCACAATTTCTATACCTATTTAGATTCGGCGTTTCATAAACATATACTGAAATTATGATTTCAGGTGATTTTATTACCATATATATGTAGGTGAGCAGATTTGAACTTCTAGTATAAAAACAAATATCCGCTATTTCTATCACGGATATGACTAAGTTCACTACCAGTATTTAGTAAAATAGTTCAACTATACTTCTCCATAAATTGTTTGAGATGATGAAATATCCTTTTAATTTATTATTTAAGGTCTATATAATTTAATACAGAATAATTAATGACTCACTTTTGCTTTGTTAAATTTAAAATTTAATTATTTCTTTAAATAGTCTGGGCACGTCAAAATTATTGATAATAATCCCTGCAAGGATATTTAGGTAAACTCATTTCAAGCCGTTATTTACTTTGCGGTGTCTCAGGATGGAAAACAGTATGTAGCCAAAGTGTGATCAAAAAAGAAAGTGTTAGAAGGAAAAATGAATTCCAGATATATTCCAGCATTTCTTGGTAAACTAGTACTAGAACTCATCAAGGATAGAATCTTTCCTACGTCACTTTCTCATTTGATTTCACTAGGGGTATACCAATAGCGTGCGTGGATTTGCGTGAGGTTGTGTAAGGTCCCTCTTTTACACAATCTCACTCAAGTGGGATGGGCTTAGTTACTCTAACCAATGAGAAAGGATACAATTTCGTAAAATCTATCTTGGTTTTTACACAAACACACAATTTCAGGTAAAAGATGAACCTTACACAATCTCACGCAAATCCACGCAAGCTATTGGTAGACCCCTACTGTCTTTGATTCCATTAGAGTATTTTGAAACCATGACAACATTTAAAAAATTTGTATATTTTTAGCTATATAGAAGTGGTTGGCAATGAACCATTTAAAAAATGATAAAAAGTGCTTCAAAAAAACAATTAAGTAAGAAAATAAATACTATCAAATTCTCGTGATCAATTATAGAAATTTATTTTCGTTATTCATACATTGATTAAGTATATTTTTCTGAATTTGGTCACGTCTACCAAATTTAACATCGCAGGTTCACGCAAGTATAATTGCGCATAATTACAATATGAATTTGTGGGGATTGGAGTATAAGACTCAATCCCTTCTACGGTATTCATAAATGAGACAGTAGACTCCTTACCTGGCAATGAATGACCAAGAAGAAGGAGATGGCCTGTGCGGAGTAGTATTAAGATTCAAATTCAAATTCAGATTCAAATTAGATTTATTTCAATGTCTCTTCACTTTTAACAATCTTAAAAATTACTAAAAGATAGAGTAAACTCCTTGCTGATCTCCCAAGTGTGAGACATTATTACTTAACGTTGGATAATAGTATGCTTAGGTTAGAATTTAATAAAGGTTTCCTTTCTCTTTTCCACAAGATGATTGAAAAGATTGAGCTTGAAGTCATTATATGAAAGTTCATCCAGATTCCAGTTTTTTGGAAGTTCGTTCCACGCTTTGGCTGTCTTTAGTTTTACTGATTTTCTCAGAATTTCAGAGTGACATTGGCTAAGAGAAAGCAGTGGGAGATTCCTGGATGATTTCGTGTTGGTGGAAAATGAGATGAAATTTCGGATCTTGATGCAGGGTAATTGTTGAAAGGATAGAATATTTTTAAGTCTGGTCCATGTGGCCATTTCTTGAACAGTCAAAATTTTGAAGTCATTGAGAAGTTCAGAAGTTGAAAGTTGCATCTTAAATTTGTTAAAGTTTTTTAGAAAAAAGCGATGTTTTTTAGCGGATCTAGTAAATTTCCGCGACAGAGAAGGGTAGTATACAGAAAACAGCAGCCGATTGATTTTGTCTTGGATTTTTTGTAGATCAAGGTGAGGTTGGATAGCCCAGATACTAATTGCATAGTCATAGGAGGATATAACATAAGATTTAAACAGAATTTGGAAAACATTTAGGGGTACCTGACGTTTTATAACGTTTAACTTATTTACAATGATGTTGACTTTATTTAAAACTTGTTTGAAATGATGTTTGAACGAAAGATGAGAGTCAAGGGTGACTCCAAGGTACTTGAACTTGTAGACTCTAGTTAGTGGATATTTGTCTAGTAGAATTGAAGGAATTTCAGTAGATTCATTGTCTCGGGCTTTATGAAACATCATAACTTCAGATTCCCTTGAGTTAATTTCGATCATGTTCTGAGAGCACCATTGACAGATTTTTTGGAAGGTGTTATTGAGCATATCATGGATGACTGAAGTATCAGTGGATTGAAAATAAATGACAAGATTATCTGCATAAAGAAAAAATGGAATATCAGTTATATCACTGATGTCGTTAATAAAGCCGCAAATAGCAGAGGACCGAGAGTTGAGCCTTGAGAGACAGAATTGGTTTCATTAAATGGTTTTGAGAAGTAGGAGTAATTTTTTATGGTAAATGATCTAGATTTGAGGAAGCTACTTATCAGTTTTAGTCAGACTAAAATTCACTACGAGTTTTTTGAGAAGTAAGGTATGGTTAACTGAATTAAATGCTTTCTTTAAGTCGATGAAAATGGCTCCAACTCGACCGTTTCGAATGTCCAGAACTTTAAAAATATCTTGCGTGAACAGAGTGATAGCTGTGTCACACGAGTGACCTATCCTGAAACCGTGTTGTTGTAGGCATACCAGTGGGTCTCGTAGCGGACGGAGACGGTGGAAAAGGTTCCGTTCGAAGATTTTTGTCAAGGGACTTGAGATGGAGATATGTCGATACGAGTCGGGAGAGTTGTGGGGTCCCTTTCCTTTATAAAGAGGGACAACAATAGCAGTTTTAAATAATTTAGGATAATGCCTAATATAAAAATATTTGAGAAAAATTGAGAAAGAGGTTGAACAAGTGAAGATTTGATGTTTTTTAACACTCTTGTAGGAATTAGACTCGAAGTGACGCTGCTCTCATTTTGAAGGTTAGTGATAGAGGCAATAACTTTGTGTTCGGAGACGAGAAAATTGATTGGAAGTTTATTTGAGGTAGCAGAGTTCCAGAAGTTATTCACTTCTTGAGAAGACGAAGGTTCATTGTGGGAGATGACAGAGTTGGGAAAAGAAACAAAAGACTTCGAAAGTGCAGCACAGATTTCGTCATTCGCAGTGACTAAATGAGCCATTCTCACTTAGGATAGATGATATGAGTACACGATGTTTCCTTTTATAACCAATTAGCTTGTTAATGGTGGTCCAAATTGTGTTTGATTTGCAAGTTAATTCAAACTGATCTGAAAAGTGATTAGCTTTAGATAGACGAATATTAGAATATATCTTATTTCTAAGTAATCGGTATTCTTTGACCAATGTCAAGGAGGTCTTGTGGTCTTGTAGATTTGATGAGTTAATTCTATTTTTTAGCGAGTTCCGAAGCTTACATTTTTCTCCGATTACATTGCTAAACCACGGATTTTCCTTTCCTGAGAAAATTTTTGTATGGAGAGGGGCGATGGAGTCCAGAAGACTTAGAATAATCGAACGGAGTATGTTGAGTTTAGAATCAATGTTATCATGGCAGTTTTCAGGATGAGTGAAAGAGAAATCGAGCTTGCATAAAGTTAGGTTGAAATCCTTCCAATCTATGTTTTTCATTTTCCGGATGTTAACACGAACTGGAAGATTTTTGAGCCTGTGAATTTTCCTAGTGACAAAGATAAGGTCATGATCAGATCCAGCGAAGGGAAAGTGTCCTGAGAAAGGATAATTTGCATGGTGAGAGACATATGCATGGTCAATTAGAGATGAGGAGGTACCATTTTTTGTAACATACTTTTGTCGAACCTTTTATTAATTGATGGAGTGAGAATTCACAAATAGCTTGAAACAAAGACGAAGATGTGGGACAACAATGAAGGAGGATTATATTTAAGTCACCAAGAATAATTTGCTCAAGGCCAAGATATCTGTTCCAGTTAAAGAAGGTTGTATGTGAATCGATGAACTTAGAGTGAGGTGATTTATTAAATAAAGAGAAAAGTATTGGATTTATTTCTAGGATGGTGAGTTGTAGATGAATATGGTCAACCTCGTGTGGGAAGCATATCGGTGTATGAAGTGCTTTCACAGCAAGTGTGTCTTTGACATAGATGAGGAGACCACCACCTTGTCTTTCTCTGTCTAAGCAGAAGTAGATGTAACCGTATGCTTCTAGAGACATGAAGATAGAGTCATCGGATACTTTTGCTTCAGAGATGGCAAGGATAGTTGGTTTATAGTTGCAGAGGAAGGAGATAACTTCCTCGAAGGAGGACCTCAAACCTGCAATGTTTATGGCAACAAAGGTTACGCCCTTTTGAAAAATAAGATAAGGGTCAAGATCCATGTTCGGTGTTACACGAGGCATATCAATAATATCAATATTGATGAACATACTCGGGGTAGGATTCGGTAAACAGTCGTCTGACTGAGTGAGTGATTGAGAAGGGATTGAGCTTGAACTGGGACTTGAAATGCAAGTAGTACAACGCCAGCTCGATTTAAGGCTAGAGTATTCAGTAGAAGACATTTTACGCAAACACTTTCTGTGGACCGTCTGGGAGCAGAGAGTACAGGAGAGGTGTTGAAGTCGTTACAGTTACAAATTTACAAATTACACACGAGAGACCTTGACTGGACATTCTGGAACAAAGATAGAAAGGACTGGCAGTATTTATGAAGGTAAAAATTAAGTATAGTAAACGACCGAGCGGTGAAAAAAAATTGAGGTGGTACCAAGCATCTTACCCATTCAATGGGCTTGGAATTGGAGAGAGAGTAGAGAACTTTAGTAATAGATGAATATAGTATGGTTACGTCTCCCCCTTCTCTACCAATTTCTAAGCAATTGATCCAAACGATTGATTTGTCCAAATTGGTGATGTTGATCAACAGCTGATGGTGATGTTGATGTCAATGCTTACTGCTCTTCAGTTTCTTTCATCACTTGTGTTGAATTGTCACAAAGTATGTATTTTGATGATTACTTTCAGCAGTTTCAACCATTACCGATCCCTTCAGAAGTAGTTAGAGCTTTTTGATTTTTTTTGCACTCGCGCCTGCAGTTGCCTCGCATATTTTATTTATTGATTTTGAATTGTCATTGTTATTGAGTGAGACTCATTTCTCCCCAACCGCTTCCCAACCCAGATGCACATATGGTCTCCCACCTAAATCTTTTTCCGTCTCTAACGGAAAGCTACGGAAGCCTCAGTTTAACTTCAATTTCTGAAGAGGTGAGGTGAATAATTTTGGTTTGTTTTGATTTTGATGATTTTAAAAGTTTTTGAATTTATTTTAAATATAATTAACCTGTCGAAGTTTAATCCAAAGAAAGTGAAGTTAAAAATATGGTTTGGGTATACACTTGGGGAGTATCGAACTAATTGTTTAATTTTTTTTCAGAAAAAAATTTTTCTTCTGGATTTTTGCATTCTCCACGAATCATAACATTTGAAGATTTTTGGAGAGTTTTTAAAACAAAAAAGTTATATTTCTCGAAATAATTTTTGCAAAATGCCCAAAAGTATCATTATTTATGCTATTTTGTTAGTTTGAACACAACTTAACAACCTAACAAACGTCCTCAAATGTCACGATTCTTGTATAGAAATGCAAACATCCGAAAAAAAAAAATTTCAAAAAAAATTTGATTTTTTTTTCAAATACTGTCTCTTCAAATTGAAAGAAAACACCCCCTAAAATCTATACCCCAACCAAAAATATTGATATTGAATTGTTAGTTATTAATATTGAAAAATTGCTGAATTTTCTATCTGAAAATTATTCTAAAAGTATTTTTCCATAAGGCTATGTAAAAAATAAAATGGTTACGGTCGATTCCAACTGCATCCCCAACCAGAATTTTATTCCCAATTTTCAATTTTATTCTATTGGTCTGCTTCTCAAAATAAAATAACTTCTCGCATACCATGGGAAACTTAAGGAATTTTTACGGTACCCGACTCTGCATAGTGTTAGGCTTACACTATGAGAAAGTTTTAGTATTTAGGTTGATTATATTTATTATGTGAGGTTTGCGAACCAGGGATTGGGAAAAAAATTCAAAAAGATCTAACTACTTCTGAAGGGATCGGTACCATTACCAATAATAATAATGTAATAATGGTAATTTAAAACCCAACTTTTTTGCAGAGATTCATTTCAATTTTTTTCAAACAATACCCTCTTCCATACGCTACACGAAACTTTGGAATTCTTTAGAATTTTTGTTTGATAAAATTTTATTTATTATACAGATTAAATACAGGATTCCACAACTAGGCTCTGTAGCAGAATTGGTAGTGCGTTAGGTCCGGAAAACCTAAGGCGTAGAATAATACCTCACCAGAAACCATATTTTTGTGGCAATCCATGCCTCAATATCAAAGTGGCGGGTCACCCCCACCACAAACTCTTTGCAACAGCACTTATAGGATAGGAAGTTATAAACCCTATATTAGTCAGAATGACAGTGAATAAAGATAATATTTTTGCTCCTCTCCTTACATTCTAACTTAGCTAAAATGTCCGTCTACAACTCTCAGGTTTTAGTCTTTACACATCAAAATACACAAACTACAAGGAAATAAGCTGTTCTTCAACACACTTAGGACTCTAGATAGGTTAAAAATAAGGTGTACGTATAGTTGAGTCACAAATAAGTGAGTACTGTTTCAAGAATATCTGGTTAGACGACTTTATTTGATGACTATGAATCGGAACCAATTTTGTAGCGACAATGCATTCACTATAAAAATGTGAATTTCTATGGTGAAATCCACTTTGTTTATAAAAATATTTTTATAAACATATTTTATAATAAAGGTTTATTCTTCAGCATTTTTGAGGCTTTTACGATATGTTTCAAAAATCTTTATTTTTAGGCTTCACTTTCTAAAAAATCAGTATTAAAATAACCATGACACATCAAAATTTCTTGCGTTTATAAGCTCATGAATTCATTTACCATTGGAAATAAATTGACGAATAATTTATCAACATTTAACATAAAAGACTAAATCAAGATATCTTATTACAGTTGAACCCAACATGCAAGGGAGTTTGTGAGATTTAATTGACTCATCGCATTCACATTATTCTTCCACAATTTACTAGAGTAACTACTATTAGTAAGTGGGTAGTTGCAAATGTAAGGACATTTATTACAACAAATAGAGATAAAAGCGATTATAAATTATTATTTGACAATCCTACATCATCGGTGGGTCCAAGTTTCATTTTCTGTACTTTAAATTATCAGACACCTCCTGCGAAAGTAAGTGAACCTATGACTTTTCCTTTTAAACTCGCCGATATCAACACAATAATTCGGAGCAAGCAATGTTTTTCTAATTCTTAAAAATTTTCAAATAATTTTTAAGATTATAAACAGATCAGTTTATTTTTATTATTATATTTTATTTTTTGTATTAACTACAACAAAGATTCACCAACGAATTGATTTAGCCTTTAAGTAAAGAAATTAATGAATAAGTGCAATAGACAGAAACAATTGTTGAATTTAGGTTTATATTTTCAAGCTGTTGTGATAAGGACTATTTACTTACTAAGCATGAAGTTAATGTTCCCATTTACATTTAGCTAATTTAGAGCAAAGGAAGATCCTTTGACTTGGTATTGTGCAATACCACGCCACAAATGTTTAGAAATTGCTGATGTGTGTGCCATTTATGTAGCCAGTTGAAACTGAACATGTAGGTACGGAATCATAAATTTTTGATTTATTTGTACAATATTTGTTCGTGAAGGCAACCAATAATGTACAACCAAACAAGTTTGACATGATAGAAACCACACATGGAAATTATTTTGGGTTCATTGAAGAGACGGATCAATCTTCAGAAATGTATGTTAAACCAAGTGACATCGTTGGCGGAAAGAGTCAAGAAATATCAAACGAGTTTACACTGGCATTCATTCTATCTAAAATTTTGAAACAAGTAAAGTTAACAAACGATGTTGCCCGCATCAAAGTAAACAACAAAGATTATGAAATTCATTCGGGTCAGGTATACCAGAAGCTGACAAATTAATTCTGTTTTCATAAATTTAATGCTAAGCTAATGCTTAAACTTAAATCCATATGATACCTTTGAAATGAACTAAATTTATATTTCATTGATGAAGAAGTAATTCGTTTTTAATATGACCTTGTCAAATAATTGTGGGATAGTGAAGCGTAGCTCCTATACCCACGGGATAGTGAGCATAGACTCCTATACCCGATTAAAGTCTTCCCCGTCTCTGCCAAGAGATGAGGAGAAGCACAGATGATGGATCCCCCACCAGCAAAAAAGACTTTGCTGGTCATAACTGGTGGATCATCATCATATAGTCAAGGTTTGAAACAGCATTTTCCCAATCGGCTCTGCAGCACAAATGGTAGTGAGTTGGGTCCGGAATACCCAAGACGTGGGATCATACCCCACCAGAGACCATCTTTTTGGGTTAATCGCTGTTTCAAGCCTTGGCGGGGTAGTCATATCCCGTCACCTAAACTAAAGAGTCAGTGAGTCGACTCATTGTTCAGTATTTTTTTAGCTCCAGTGGTTTTTGACCTTCTGGTTTTTGTCTGATATACCAAAATACTAAAAGATTGGTGAATATTGTACCACCAAATCCAACCGTTGGCATAGAAATTGGTTCAAGTATATATAGCAGTGACTGAGTAGCCATTGCTTCTGTCGTAGTCATTATCAAAGGATCGCAGATGTCTTAAGATCGAGTATATTTTTAATTATACATAGAACCGAAACTTTAGACAAAATAATTCTCTAGAAAATTACTAATTACTTTGCTCTAAATTTAGAGCAAAGTATGCTAAAGTTTGTAATATATAATAGCGCAATTTAACTCTGGCAATACGACTAAAAGTATAAGACTAATAGAGCGTTAACGTCTAGTTTTAGTAGTAATTCATTAATTGCTTTAACATTTGTTTGTAAAGGAAATTTAATATTGAAACATGGTTCTCGAAAATCAACATCCTAAAATATATTATAACCTAATTTTTTTAATTTTTGAAAAAATTTCCAAAGATTAGTTAAAAGAATATTCTCTAAATTGACACAAATTTCAAAAATTGGGAAGACATCCGAATTTGTGAAAAAAGTCTCCGATAAAAATTGGGGAGGGGGAGATTTTGTTTTAAATAAACACTGACATTTTTTTTTCAATTTTATACTGCCTATTTTATGTGAAAAATTTGAACTAGCTAAACGAAGCTAAAATTAAAATATTAAAAAATTAGTTTTGGTTAGGAATGGTTTGTCAATTTGCATAACAATATGAATCTTTTGTATAAGGGTTCGGTTTGCTATGTGGAAGAGAGAATCTTTAGAAAATCGTGGAGTTGAACTTTATTCTGATTTGGGAACCTTATTAATAATAGTCTTTCTTTGTCGAAGTTTCTGCAATAATAAAGCTTGTGATTAAGTGATAAGTTTTCTCTTTAGTGATTACAAAACTTGTGATGCAAATCGGTAAGTCTATTATTCACTCTTTAGTTCTTAGCGGGTTTTGCTAAAGTCGCATCTGCATTATCATCTGGGTAGTATAAATGTGAAGGTTGATGTGTAGGGTTCCCACTGAAATAACCGAAATGACTGAAGTGGCAGAAAATAAATTAACCTGAAACAAACACTAAGAGTAAGATTTGTTGCTTAGTAATCTAAACATTGAAGATGACAACAAATAAATTAACATAAAAACTATAAACTTAAGCACTAGGAGTAAGATTTCTTCCAATTCATGCTTCGGCCACTTCGTACTTAGGCCACTTAATCTAAGGCCACTCCAATCGACAGCAAGCACAATTATGATTATGATTTTCTTGATGTCTTTATAAAGAAATAGCCTGTGATTTGGTGGTAGCTATTTTCTCTCGTCCTATCGAGATTCCTGAGGCGTTACTCTATGGTCTCGAATACTTTGTGGTTTATTGCAGATTCATTGTTTGGATATTCAGAATCAAAGAGTAACTGGAGTTGGATTTTGCGAGAAGGGTTTATATTTAAATGCATTAATTCCAATTCGTTCCTTCCTATGTGAAATTTTCTTGAGTTCTTTATAAACATCCAATTCCTAGGAACTTTCTTTCTTACTCCAGGTACGGATGCACAATTTAAGCCTCGCTATGATATTTTTACTCCATATGAAGCGCCAAAGTTTCGATTGTGATGAAGTATCATGTTTTTGATGGTAGTAAATTGAGAAAGCGTTTGAAAAGTTCTATTGTGTTTGTCTCAGGGATTCGCTAGGTCAAGGTAAAGTTTCTGCTTCATAAAGCAAAGTTTAGTGAAATATTGAAGATAATATTACTATTGTAGTTGCGAGTATCCATCAATTTTGGTTTCACTTAAGGATTTGGCTGACTGATGCTGTTCCCTAAGCTCCGTTTATGCGTCGAGCCGTTGTTACTGTGCAGAAATTTCCCGACGTGGATGGCGATTTCCAAATATTTGCACTCTCTAACCAGTTTCACTTTGTGTTGTCCCAGTAGAACTCGTCTTGAATTTTTCTTCTTCCGTTAGTGACAAAAATTACTATTTGGGCTTTCGCGACGTTAGTCTCAGTGCTCCCGCTTTGAAAAAATACTCATCGACCTTCATCTTAACTTGTAGCACTTCTTTGAAATGGTCTACAATTTCATCGCCGTTGTCCTATAGGAGCGCATTAACTTCATCTTTGTTCAGCCAAACTGCATCTAAGTCATTCTGTAAATTTTTCGTTTAACTACTCAATAACTAGGTTAAAAAAGTGTGGCTTATTGTTTCGCCTTGGAGTACCCGTTTTACCATTAGGATTTTTTTTATTTGGATTATTTTGAATATTTCCATTGCTTGGAAGCATGCCAGAAATATTATTTTTATGTCTATGGAAACTCCAGAGGTGTGAAGGATTCCCAATAGCAGTGGGAATTGGTGAATCAGATGTCTGCTATAGATCTATGAAGCAGAAAACGAATTTTTGTTTTCTGCTAAGTGTACGTGTATCAAGGCGTTCAGAACAAGGATATTAGATCATTGTACTTTTTTTCCTCTGAATTGGTTGGATAATTTTGGTTTCTTTTTGCTAATAAAAGTGTAGCGACTGGAGTCGCAATTATAATTATATTTTAGTCTAGAGGAAACAAAGCTCAATATTTAAGGAAAAGAACAAATCAAAGTTCTAATTATGGTTATAATCCTATAAGTAATCAACCACAACCAGGTACTTCAGTTAGTAGTAGCCAGGATGGTCATAAATGTAGGGGAAGTTCAGAATTTCTGAGAAAAAGATTCTTTAAGAATCAGGCAAAAGACATAAGTAACATTCAATGTTTTATATGTCAATGATTTGGTCACAAATTTTTTGATTGCTCATTGGCTATGGGAGTAACGATGATGGCAATTGTAAAGACTAAGGATGAGTCTTTAATGAGCGACGAGGTACAAAGCGCTCAAAAATTATAAAGTCAAGATAAGAATTTAAACTTTAAAAAAGAAATAACAAACCGTAAGTCATTTGCTCAACTTTGAGGTTAACATTGACGGAGTTTCATGTAAAATTAAAAAATAGGGAAGGGTACTTTATAGATATTTTTGGATTTTGGATGAACCTAGTCTTATGGACAAGAACTTAGCTAAGCTATTGAGTAACTTAATTATTCCATTACATGAGGTATTGTGAGAACCTTACTGACTGGGATAGAGCCAGTATATTGTGGCGAAACCGAGTATTGGCGGTAGGTTCGAGCTCCGTCTCGGCTTCCCAATTCATTTGAAATAGCAATGGAAATCATGTAGACCTAGGCGATGTGGTTTTCCGATGGCAGGGATAACAGAGTCTACAAAAAGGCCTGACTTCCGGTATCTCGGGAGAGGAGGTTTATCAGTTGACTCAAGCTACTAAAAAATTTAGTTACACAAAACGCACGGCTATTGAATAAAAGGTAGGGACAATAGTTTTTCAAAAGTACTATAATTAAAAGTTTAGTGAGTATTATAATCTGAGAATAAATAAGATAATCCTTCGACTATAGTGGATAGTGCAGAGCAATCGATTGTGCGTGCTGTGACTTGTTTGTTATTGGAACGGACCTCGGGAAAGAGAGAGTGACGAACGAAATCCCTTCACGAAAAAGTGTTGTAAGTGACTATTTTATTCTAGAGAGAGACCGTAGACTCGGTGAGGCTCCATTCTCTCCTAGGGTCAAAAGTCCCGCGTGGCACCCTCCAACTCTTGAGCGAGCATCGGATTTCTCGTCGGTTACAACACTGCTCTAGTATCCCTCCGGTCTCACCGTTTACACCGGTGTCACTGGGAAGCTCTGCAACTCAGCAAGATTCCGGTGATCCAGGAAATCCGGTGCCGGAGAACTCATCGCAATTCCCAAACCTTCTCTTCGTAGAAGACATCACACTTGGTAGGTAAGACCATTGGTCATTAGTCAGAGTAACTTAGAAACTATAGGAAGATAAGCTCCTGTATGAGAAGAGTAGTCACTATAGGAAGGTAAGCTCCTGTAGGAGAAGCGTAGTCACTATAGGAAGGTAAGCTCCTGTAGGAGAAGAGTAGTCCCTATAGGAAGGTAAGCTTCTGTAGGAGAAGAGTAGTCACTATAGGAAGGCAAGCTCCTGTAGGAAGAGAAGAGTGTTCCTGTTGGAGACTAAGATTCTATGGGGAAGATAGTCACTGCAGGGACGACACTCTTAGAAGCAGACCAGTTCCTACAGTGAAGTAACATCAACTCCCTAAGTTAGATATAGACTTGGTGAGACATTACTCAAGAACCGAGAACACAAGTAACTGTCTTGTCCCGTAGGTAGAAGAGGCCAGAAACCGTTAACCACTAGAGTACTAGAACTCTAGGTTGAAGACTATCCCGCCCTGTAGGAGAGATAGAGTTTAGAGAAACCGGCCTGTAGGTAGAAGAAGAGAACCAGGCCCCGGTAACACCAGTTCCTATAAAAGCCTTTAGGAGTAGGAAACTGTAGACAATAGCAGAGTCGGGTTACTCAGCCCAAACCTAACTCAACCCAATTCCCATCCACTTTACTCCAGGCTTATAAGAGACCAGTGGAGTAGAATAGACACTTTAGTTAGAGAACAAGAAGAGTCTCCAGCGAAGTTAACTTGACACTCTAGGAGTCCAACCTAAAGAGCCAGTCCCGTTCCCGTACTACAGGAACCTATACTGTAGGTACTCCCTGTGTATCCAAGTCCAAATCATAATCATTCCATATTTCCTTCGCCCGAACCAATTATTACCCTTTTCATTCCCGTATATTATTTCATCCCAATCAATTCAATGGTCCGCCGTGCCACAATATTCTTCTCAGTTGTGTTTACAAGATTGCGATTGAGACGAGATGAAAAGACGGACTTAAAATGATTTGTTATGCGTTGTGATCGTAGTGACCGGAGATCTAGTGAAATGTCAGACCAGCGATTTCGGTTTCATTTCGAACCGAGCTTTGTCTATAATATCACTAATTATGTCTAATTTAACTAATTATGCGCTACACTATGGTCGCATGACCGCTAAGGCTCCTCGCGACCTGTTAATAGCAAACGATGAGGCCGATTGATGAGAAGATGAGGATGGTAATGATGTGCAGTGAACATAACGCCATTGGAGTCACTTGTGAAGTAAGTGTCCGTAGTTTGTGCCCGCTTAGTCATCGATTGCAATCAGCAATGCCAGTGGGTCTCAACTATCTTCGACGAGACTGAGCAGTTGGTAATTATCTAGAATTACTAAACAAACTATTAGTGAGAAGTCGGAATTTTGGAGAGAGAGAAAGGACAGGTACGAGGCTTGCCATATCCAAACTCGTTCTGGTGGTTTTGGTTTTCCTTTCTGCCTTTCTGCTTGGTGTGACTCTACTGTCTTCTTTTGATTTTTGTAGTCGGTCTCATTATAGGTTACCTACATTCCTCACAGTATATTCATTGACAATGTATGACGAGTTAGTAGGATTTGCAAATGTTGACATAGAAATTGGAAAAAAAACATTCTATTGTAAATTCTATATTGTAGAAAATTACCGGTACAATGCGTATTAGGTAGAAATTTTTATAACACAAAGAAAATTGTCTTATATTTACATAAAGAGGAATTTTGGTTCAGTGATGATTCAATTAAGAAGCTTAAACTGACAGATATCAAAGGGATTAGAGGTTCCGCATTTTTTATAGTAGTTTAAATTGAGAAGAAAAAGATTTGAGAAATAGAAATCATTCCTAAGCTTCAAGAATTAAAAAAAAAATTTCCCACCGTAGTGAGGGAGGATGGGAAATATGGTAAAACAGATTCGACTTACCATTTTATAGACTCAGAAGGATAGCTGACAAAGCAGAAACAATATGGAAAATTGCCTGCTATAAATTTAGAAATTCAAAGGCAATGTAGAAACTTGTTAGGTTTTGGAATAATTAGACATTGTCATTCACCGTATGGCGCTCCAGTAGTGCTAGATTTAAAAAGAAACGGTAAATGGAGAATGTGTATAGATTATACTAAATTAAACGATGTTACTAATACTAAGAATTATACCACCCCGATGGAAAACACGCATTCGATTCTTAGATTATTACCAACAGGCTATTGGTACTCAGTTATAGATTTTGACTCTGCATATTGACAAATAAAAGTGTCTGATAGTAGCATTGAGAAATCTGCGGTTTAACACAGTATGCTCACTATGACTTTTTAGTTATGTCATTTGGTTTAAAGAATGCTCCTAAACATTGCAGAAATTGATGTGAAAACTGTTAAAAGAGTATTTCGATGATTTCACGAAAGGTTTTATGGATGATATCATTATGCTTTATAAAATTTTGGAATTACACTGGATACATTTAAAGTTAGTTTATGAGAGGTTAACTTTAGCCAAGTTCACAATCAGCAAAAATAAGTGGCAGTTCTGTAAGAAAGAAGTCACAAATTTATGACATATAGCCACTAGATATGGTTTAATGAAAAATGATCAGAAAAAGTCAATTCAGGTTTTGAAAGAAAGTATTTGTAATGATGTTTTATTACACTCAATTGATTATACAAAACTTATACTTTTAAGGTGCGATGCCTTAGATATTCGGTTAGGTGCAGCACTTGTTCAAAATCTTGATGAAAAAAAGATCTATAATTTATAAGTAATACACTTTAGCAATCAGAGAAAAAGCGTCATATTTATGAAAGGAAATTGTATGCTATAATTTGGGCTAAACATAAGTTCAAAAAATTCTTAAAAGAACAGGAATTTACTATTCAGACAACAGTGCATTGTCTTTGTTGAATGGCAAATCCGGAAAAAAGTTAAAACTTAAGACATGGGCTTTAGAAATAAAGTCATGGAGAACTAAGTTTATTCATAGACCAGCATGAGAAAACGTGGATTCGCTGTCGCGTGCTCCAGTTCAGGTTGACGTAAATCATTCGGAAATGGAAGACGATAATCCAGAATATCACTATACGCGTAGACTTTTGGCATTACTAGCATACAATGTTCCAACTCTAGACACTTAAAGTAAAACAGTTAAAAGATGAAAAAATTCTTAGAATGAAAGAAAATTTAAAGAATAAAAGTAGACATGAGTTAATAGATAACACTCTGTATAGGAAAGTCAGTCGAGTAGGACTAAGGCTCAGTCCTAAACAGAATGTAAACAAAGAAGTTTTAGTTCATAAAGCGAAGGAAACAATTTTGGTTTCGGTGGCAACAAAAAGTTAGGTCGCGGAAGTTATTGAGATTTTTTACAATGTACCCGAAGCTGGACATTCAAGTGTCAAATCCATAAAATTAAGAATCAAGTTTAGATTCTATTGGAATAATATGATTAGAGACATCAGAAACTATGTTTACTCTTGTAAAATTTGCCAAGCAGTTAAGGCAGAGAATCAGATGCTTTATGGGTTTTTTTTACAAAGTGTTGTTAACGCAATGCCTTTTAACGCTGTATTGGAAATAATAAACAGATTTCATGGGCCCGTTCCACGTAGTAAAATGGGAAATAGGATTTTATTAGTAATAGAAAAAGAATTGTCTAAATGAGTTGAATTATTGGCCATGAGTTCATGAACTAGACGAGTTGTTTGAGTCCTCGAAACGTAACTTTTTTGTCGTTATGGGACTGTAAAGACTGTCCGATAATTGGATTGAATTTTTGGCTAAACTAATGAAACAAATGTGTAAGGAATGTAAAAATAAGTAATATTTTCACCAGTCCTTACCACTTTGAAAGTAATATGGTCGAATGGGCAAATTAGTCAAAGAATGAAGATGATACTGAAAAAATAGCCATTTCCATTGCAGTATGCATAAATATAGTTTAAATTTTCCATGTAGCTTGATGCGGAAAATAGAAAATGACACTGGTCATTCAAATAACTATAAAATTGAATAGTTTCACGTTGGATAGTTTAGGATTTGAAAATTGGAAGAAAAGCAAGTCAAGAATTGAACTTATATAGTAATAAAGAAAGTGGCTGCGGTAACTATGTACAGTATGTTAGGTAGCGAAGAAGAATTTTTAAGAGAGAGTGAGAAAAAAAAATTCTTCTTCGCTACCTAACATACTGTATCATTTTGTTTATGTTTTTGAGAAGTTATTAACTTATTGTAACGGTCAATGAACTTATTTTGGTTTGTTTAGTTAGAAAGTTATAGACTTATAATAACGATCAATTAACTTAAGAATATGCAGTGGTCAACTAATCTTAGAAAAGTTCGGTTTATCAAAAGTAGGAAAAGTAAAGGATGCAAATTAACTAGTTTAAGTACAAAAGAGTGTTAAGCAGAGATTTTATAAGACATAGACATAACCTTGTACTAGTAAAACAAATATTTTGGTACAGCAATGATCTAGCTACGTTAAGCATAAGACACTGCTGAGAACAGAGTTTATATTAGGAAGTAGTTTAAATTTAGAGTAACTAATTTCATTGTTAATATCAGCGTACGAAACCGGTACTGATCAGAACGATATACATTGGAATATCTGAGATTAGGTTTGAATAGATTTTGCAAAGTCTGTGAGAAATTATTTATGTACACATATTTCGAAAGTTCTGTCGAATTATCAAAACGGTCGATTAGTAGATATTATGGCGAAATAGGGTTTTGTATGGGTATTACGCCAGGTGAATTAGTTAACTGAATTAGTTCGGTTAACGGTAATATAGGATTTCTGAATAGTAATCAATTGTAACAAAAGTCAACTAAATTCAAATGTGGTTTTACTATGACGCAATTGACATGGTAAATAAAACTAATGTTTTCCTGTGTCTCGGGAGAGGAGGGTATCAGTCGAGTGTTGAACGTCGAACGGTTAAGCATAAATTTTGCTATTGACTTGGAAATTAAGTGTAAGTGTCTTGTTATAATAACGTAATTAGCACTAAGTCTTTTAGAAATAAATCTAATACTGATAACAATCAGTCTATTGGTACCAGTTTCTGTGGATGTGGCAAATTATTATTGTGTTATGTTTTGTCTGATGGGCCAGTGAGTGGATCCAGTGAAGAGAGAGTGAGACTTCAGCTTTCCCCATCCTCGGGACAGTAAGTTTGTAGGATAGGAAGATTCCCATCTATCAAGAGACCGTAAACTCGCCAGGGCTTCATCCCTGCTCAGAGTCGTCCAACTCCCACGTGGCAATTTCCAACTTTAGCGAGCAACACAAGTCTTAGGATCTTTTCGCAGTACAACACTTCATCGCTCCACAGTAACCTGCCTCTGGTACTCCTGGTATCGCGGGTCGGAGCGGGACTCCGGAGTTTGAGAACGGAACCCCCGTCTGCTCCTGTGATGCCTAGGACACCGGAGCTGAGTACATCTTTTACTTTCCCCGCGGATAAGTACCAACTGGTATAAAACCATCTCTCAGATAACTAACCTAGGAGCTATCTAGGAGTAGGTTCCCTAGGACGGTGTTCTCCGGCGAGAGTTGCACCAGGAGAAGAGTCTGACCTCATAGGAGAGAGACTCCGGACCAGGAGAAGAGTTCCTTAGGTCGAGAAAGTTAAACAAGGAGTAAACTTTAGGTTTTGCGGAGTGGTCATTACTCACTCATTAGCGATTCTTTTTCCTGTAGGAGTTATAGACTCCGGTACGCGTAGGAAGTGACTGAGTTCGGGCCAAGTCCGTACTGCAGTGACTGAGTTCGGTTCAAGTCCGTACTGCAGTGACTGAGTTTGGTTCAAGTCCGTACTTTTGTGTCTGAGTTCGGTTAATATCCGTACTTCTGTGACTGAGTTCGGTTAAAGTCCGTATTTCTGTGCCTGAGCTCGGATCGGGTCCGTACTGCAGTGCCTGAGTTCGGGACGGGAGCTCTGGTCTAGTAGATCCAAGTGAACCAGCAGAGAGTCACGATCCAGACAACCCAGTAGAACAGGCAGGAAACTTTGTTCTAGTAGATCCAAGTGAACAAGCAGAGAGTCACGACCCAGTCAACGTAGTAGAACAGGCAGAGAGCTCTGGTCTAGTAGATCTTAGTGAACCAGCAGAGAGTCCCGATCCAGACGACCCAGTAGAACAGGCAGGGAGCTCTGGTCTAGTAGATCCAAGTGAACAAGCAGAAAGTCCCAAATCAGTTACTCAAAAGAACAAGCAGAGAGTCCCAACTCAGTTACGCAAGAAAGCAGGGAGGGAGTCCGGATCCAGTCAACTCAAGAGAACTGGCAGGGAGTTCCCAGTACAGTAAACCCAGAGAACAGGCAGAGAGTCTAGATTCATCCACTCTATAGTAGAGCATCCCGTAGTACAGGAACCAGGTACCTAACTCAGGGAGAGTGCCAAAGCAGTAGACCCAACCTCCCCTACACCCAACTCAGAGATACACCAACCCAGACTCGGGAGTCTCGTTGGACTACCCGAAATCTGGTATAGTACCCCAAAATCAGTTACTTAGGGAATCATCCCTGAACTCTAGTATTTACCATTAGGCCCGTTAGTAAACCAACCAGTTCAGTTCCCATACCCGTATTTATTCAATAACTTTTAGGCAATTACTCTGACCCAGTGAAAGTAAGTTGTTAGTTAAATTACCACCGTGCCACAATATGTCCATAAATAGGCAATATGCATGGTAGAGCTATAGAAAGTCAGAAATAATCTAGTAGCTGAGAGGCATAAACCTGCAGATACAAGTGAGATTTAAAAAGTCATACGTATAAGAAAATTAGAAAATTTCGGTTAAAATTGACACGATACAATGAAATCATTGTATAACAAACAAACCATTACAGAAGTAAAAAAATCTGACTTTGTGAAGCGGGGAGATAGAAAATTGCAAGAATAATTGTAATTTATGACTTGTCATGAATTGAGATTCAATCTAAAAATTATAGGAACGGAAGTAAACCATTCTTTCGAAAGAAGTTTTGAAATAACTTAAGACTTACATTTGAGTAAGTGTTAACATTGACCAAGTCAAAGAATTGAAAATGACTTGTGTAAGTCAATGAAAAACTTCGACGGTCTTTGAGGTATAAAAATTAGAGTCAATTCTTAAGCGGGCCATTGATGAAGCTGACATGCATTCATCAGCAAACCTAATAAAAACCAAAGATCATGACTTTCCAGCGTCCTGGAGATGATTGTTCTTAGATTATGGAACAAACCCTAAAAAGGAATTCATGCAAGCGGAGCTCGAAGAGGAAGAGTTTTAGAACAAGCAATAATGAAGACACCTTGAAGATTCATGTTCCAGATAAGAAATTTTGGACATTTAAGAAGCAGAGTCGTCGTCGCAGGAGCGTGGGCATGAAGAATGCGGGCAACGGCTAAGAAGATGAACACCACACACCAAAGGGGAGAGGGAGGATGGTGTAGCGACTGGATCCGCAATTACAATTATATTATAAATTATGAATATTGTTTTCTGGCCAAAGAGATTACTCCTTTGCCAGTCTGTTTCTATCTTTTGATTTGGAAGGGACTAATAAAGTTCCCTTCTGAAATGTGGCTGATTAGTTATTTATATAATGGGATCCATCGCTCCCTTTCACCTTTAAGGCCAAAGAGAAGGGAACGATGGATTCTACAAAAGACGGTTAATTACAACACTTGTTAACAGTTTAGCTACTGTATTAACTTCACGTGTAGAGCTCGTTTGGGGTATTTTTCCATAAATTTTCATAATCTTGCATCGAAAAGTCCCAACACAACTTCCACCTATGGCTGTGTGCCATTATATTTGTAGTCACATTTTCTATCACTTTCGATTAACGAATGCTACATTGACGTCAGTCAGAGCTTGAGGACTTCACAAAGTCAAAATGCCATTACCTTCGATGCTGCTATATTTGTAGTATAGTGGTATGCGCATTGGGATGTTTTCACCACAGTTCTCTATCTGCCGTATCGTAGCATTTGAATAAGACGCTTCGATTTCCACAACATGCCAATTACGTTCTGTAACATATTAACTCGGCTAGGACTAATAAACTACTTTTATATGGCAATCTACATTATATGGTTTGTTAGTCCAACGAGGATTTCGACCTAATCATAACGTGAAAATCATGTTTAAAGACAACGAAAATTTTGTATCGACAGGGTACAAAAAGTCAGAAGGTTAAGTTAGAATTATACACTAGAGATGTTATATAGTTAGTTTCAGATTTTGGTCATCAATTTCTGGTCATCATTTGAAAAATCGTGCGGATTTAAAGTCTCATAGAAGCCCTTACCTGACGTTAACATGGATAAGTGACCTATCTCCACATTCCCTGGCGTCCTTCTCTTCCACTGTCTAGACGACAGACGCCCTTTTGAGTGGTCTGAAGTCTGGTTCCCATGCGTCACAAAATCTTTCTTCGTCATTCTCCTGAAAACTACATATTTGCAGAAGGGTGTATAGCTGTGTACCCAGCGCTGCTCGTGGCAATATATCCCTGAAACAATCAATTCAGATTCCAGTTTTGCATACACACTCTCTACCACCTATGCCCGTAACTTCAACAAGGATGTATAATCGGACCGTTATTGGAAATCAAATGCACAATCGATTCAAGATTGAATTGGTTGAAAACCGTAAAATTTGCTTATACCAGTATTTGGAAGTAAAAGGATTTTATATGAATGGGAATAAAAACTGGAACAATATTGGGAATAGACGACAATCAGGTTCTGTCTCAGAAAGTTGAAAACTGAAACGGATCACCATTGCGATTGAAACGGTTTAGGTAGATCATAGTTGATCATCCACACTTTGACTTCATCATTCTTATCAGTCGATTGAGCTCATTATATATGACACGTTCCGTTGTGAAAACAGTACAATCTGAAGAAAAGTACTGAATATTTGGTCCAAAGAGCTCCGCTATCCTTACATTCTTCGTTAGGGACCAAATTAGGCACTACGATTTATACAAAACCGAAAGACCTTTTGAAGCTTGCAGAAATGTGCACCAATATTTATCGCCATAGGACAAGTTCCACAAACGTCAGTCACATCTTTCCCCACTCACAAATAGTGAACGGCAGAGTGAGAATGACTTTAAAAAGCCGTAGCCCCAAAAAAATAGTCGCCATAATGATCAAGACCCCAAGCGGAATGACAACAATTTTTAGCGAAACAAGCCATAAAAAACATACTGTCGTGGTTGCTCTCATTTTGTTAGGTGAATCGGACCGGGAATTCTGGCAATAGTTAGCAAAATGTTTGCCGTTTTAACCCTGAGACCCAAAATCAAAATGAATTTATACAACAAATTTTTCAGAATAGTTCTTAGCGACAAAAGCCACCCTACACGGGGAACTCTAGCGAAAAATTTTACCAGCGGAGTATGAGAAATTAATGAAGTTTCTCAAACTCATGATCGAACAAACTTCCCGGATATTTGCAGAAATTGCAAATCTGCAAATAGTGTCAGTGCATCAAATATAGAGAGTTTGGATAATCAGATAACCGTTGTTCTACTCAATCACGTTTAGCGATTCCTGCGTCTACGAATCGGACAAATTTGACGATCTGAAAGTTTATAGTCAAGCACAAAAGAGGCAATTAGAGTTGGACACATTCCCTTTAGATTTGAACGAACAAGGGACAATTTGGCAATACCACCATCCAACTGCTCCCAATCATCCAAGATTAAATATTTTGGGCTTCCAATCATTTCAACAAATTAAATTGTTTTTTATTATAGATAATATTAGGATAAGTCCTATTGGAAAAGTTCAGTTAACCAGAGAAATTGAAAGTTTATTTGACTTATTGGCTTTCGCCCAATCAAGAGGGTAGGGACTTTATTTGGAAATCCCGCAGACTTGCTTTTTCGCTATTTCTGCTGCCTCGAACCAGGCCCGCTCTTTTTACGTGCAAGTGTACACAACCACTAAGCATTCTTTACCTATTTTACATGAGAGGAAGTGAACTATTGACATTTATATTCCTCCACTGGAAAACCTTATCGGCGTCTTTCAATATCATGACATGGGTTTAGACTCATAATCCCAAAGATACTAGCAGTCTGGCTCCATTCATTGTCAAAGTGCTTAAGGACTGAAAAACAAACAGAAACAGTTCTTGTACCAGTGCTAGATTGTTAATCTAGCTCAAGGAATGGCACCGATGCAAGATCGGTAACCATAGCACACTGCTTAGTGCGAACAATGGTGTGTTAACCAGAGAAATGGTAAATAGACTATTTGGACATGAGTTCCTTTTAGTTAACCAGTTACCGTTTCCGCGCGTCATTGGTTCAGATATTGTTTGTAACCAAGGGATAGTCGCAGACCAAATATGTTGATGATATTCCTTTAGAAATGAACCTAAAGTTAAGTTCAATTTACCAAATTCGACCAAACAATCTTACTATGTTGTCCTCAAGAATCGGAACGGGTAGTGCTAGTTGGTCTTCAGAGTCCGCCACTGAACCAAATAGGACAATGTGTGACAAAGTCGAAACAGAAGATAAACAAATATTGAAGCCAATTCAAGCTAAAGTACAATAAATTTGGAGAAAATTTCCGTCTGTAAATGGTAGTGATGATTCGTACGGAGAAACGACCATTACTATGCATGAAATTGAAGCGAAAAGGAATTCCCTTTGTGTAAAATCATATCGTTGTTCCACATTAATAAATGCGGAAATAAACAGACAAGTTCACCAATTGGTGAAAAACGGTATATGTCGTCAATCAAGATCTACACACAAAGCTCAGGTTGTAATGGATAAAAAAAAACGGGTAGAAGGGGAATGTGTTTCAATTATATTAAATTCAATGAGGAAACAAAATACAATTCGATTACTGTGAGAAGCACTCATAATATGCTCTGTCATATCCCATTAAAATATTGGTACTCAAGGATCGATTTACAATCAGGATTTTGGCAGATCTCACTCAATTTTGATAGTATCGAAAAATCTGCTTTTATTAATCAAGTTGTATGAAATGCTGGTTATGCCTTTTGGCTTGAAAAATGTTCAGAAGGCATTTCAATATTTAATGGACACACTTCTCCAAGGTCTAAAATATTTTACTCCAGTGTAAATAAACGATAATATTATTTTTTATCATTTTCATCTACACACTATATTAGTACCGTCATATCAGCAAAAATGGAAGTAAAATTGCTCGGTCAGATTGCCTCGAAAGAAGCATTTAAAGATAGATCATGACAAGATTACACAGTCATTACATAAGTAAGATGAAACTACTGTTCTGAGATATTGAAATTATTTTTTGATTATCCATAAGAAGGTCATCACGGTTTGCGTAAGAGTTTGGAGAAAATTGAAGTTAGATAATTTGGTCAAACATAAATAAAGCTGTTAGAGAATGTGCACAGTTCCGTTACTTGTCAGAAAGTTAACCCAACTAATCAATTGCCTGTACGGATTTTTACAAAGTGTATCTCCACACCCTTAAAAGTGTTTGAGACTACACATTGTTCTAATTGGTCCTTTTCCCGAGTGTTCAGGTTGAAGACTTAATAGGCACTTGCTAGTTCTATAGACGATTTATCCATATGGATAGAACTATTTTTTATTAGAACTGCAACAGCCAAGAAAATTAACGAAATTCTAGAGAACCAAATTTTGTTTAAGTTTGGAACTCCAAAAGGAAAAGTCAGTGACAATGATACACAGTTCACTTCGAACCATGCAAATATTTTGTGTAAATAGTGGAAAATTCAAGAAACTTTTCTAAGCGATTATCACCCTCATAAAAATCAGTCAGTTAGAGTAAGAAGAAATTTAAAGAAAATGATACAGGTATTTGTAAGTGATAACCTCCATATTAAGATGAGCGTTTGCACCATTTTGCATTAGTTTTAAGAACCTCAGTCAACAGTGTTACCCAAGTTACTCTGTCTATTTTAAATCTTGGAAATTCTTCTTCCGTCTTATAGAAATCTGAAAGACTCTTCCACTGACATCACGTCAACAGACTATTAATGGTTGAGTGAACTAGCTGAAAAGTTTCAATTTGTTATTGATTACTTTGGACACAATATCAGTCAATCATAAATTGAAAATAAAAATATTATGATCAATTTCAACAAAATCATAACTCCAAACCGGTGACATGGTTCTCATAGAAAATCATATACTTTGCAGTCAAGAGGAAGGTATTATTAGTAAGTTAAACCCTCGATTTGTAAGACCCTACGACTTAGAAGACATTGTGCGTCGAGTATCGCTTAAAATCCTAACTCTACTGGGTGGAAAAGTATTTCGGAAACCGACACGTCAATCAGTTAAAACAGTTAAAATAGTTTTATATCCGACAACTGGAAAATAAAAAGCAGACATTACTACAAGTTTCATCAAGTGATAGTGATAACAGAACCTCTAATACAAAAAGACTGAGACAAAATACCAGTGTCAATTATTGCACTTTGGCAGGTCTTTAAAGCCAAACTTGTGAACCCCACAGTCATCCAACAGGGAGATTTTTATATTTTGGTGTGTACGGTATTGTAAACAATGGAGGTGTATGTTTATACACAAAGATCAAAGTACATGCAGTACTCTGCGTCATCTTTTAGCACCCGCCACAAGGTGGAGAGACTTTTTGGAAGTTCGGGTAGTGCACCGGATTTCAGCAATCTTCTGGTGAAGATAAGCTCTTTCAAGTACAGGGTGTACTTGTTCCCTTTTGGCACCCTCCAGGGGTAAAGGAGCTTCTTGCAGATTCCGGGAAGTACTCTTCAGTACCTTCAGCGCCCTCCAAGAAGGGGAGTGGAGGCTACTTTGGGGAGAGGAAGGGTGTAGCAAACCCGACCCTTCGCCTCTCTCCATATGATGAACGGGACTGAACTTCCCTCTTACTACAAACAACAACACAGCTGCTTCTTCTGCTATTTTGTCTTTCATCTCTTTCATATAACTAAATTCTCCCGACCTTTATCTAAATTCTAACCGTTATAACTAAATTCTCCCGTTATTATTATAATATATATTTAAACCTTACCTGTTGAAAAGTCTATCCCTGTGGATAGACTCAGATTCAATTCAACCGTACAGCACATGTCACAAGCGAACAGACCGATTTTAGTTCTGTAATCTCCCTCACAATAAAGAAATAATGAAGTTGGGTGTTGAGGTTATCATAAAACTAGCTGCGAGATTCACTCTTTCCGATGGAGTAGATGGGCATATTGAAAACGAAAATTTTATAGCAATTCTTTGAATTTAATTGAGAAAAACAGAATAAAATAAACTTATAATTATTTAAGTACTGTTCCCTCCACTAACTAGGTCCATCAGAATTAAGATTTCAAGAGGTATTGTTTATTTCGTTATTTGCAAAAATTTTCTATGGTAACGATCATTTCCCACAAAAACCCAACAGCTACCGCGGATTTTTTCCATAGACTTTTACTTAATTATTTAAAAAATAAAGAATTATATAAATAGTGCAAATATTTAAATTTATCAAATTATCTGTTCCCGAGTCGTCGTGCGACGGGAAGTGCGGGAACCCACGGGAGGACTGTGGGAAACTACGGGAGGGCTGCCAGAATTTACAGAAGGGCTGCGGGAAACTACGGGAGAACTGCGGGAAACTACTGGAGGGCTGCGGGAACCCATGGGAGGGCTGCAGAAACCCGCGGGAGGCCTGTGAGACACTAATAGAGGGCTGCGGGAACACACGGGAGGGTTGTGGGAATACACGAGAGGGCTGTGGGAAACGGCTGCCAAAACTTCGCGGCAACCCTATTGAATACTAAGCGAAAATGTTAAATATTTCATCCTACCTAACATTGTTAATACGAAACGAAAATTGTTATAAATTAACTTGGTCAATGGAATAGGGAGAAAACCAGGGACAGACGGATGAATTTGGTCACTATAACCAAATTGCGATAAATTAGTTGAAGCTGTTACAATAGAAAATTTATGCAAATAACGAAATAAAAAATACATCTTCAAGTCTTAATTCTCATGGACGAAGTTGTGGAGAGGACAGTACTTAACTAATTATAAGTTTATTTTATTCTGTTTTTCTCAATTTAATTCAAAGAATTGTATTAANTATTCTGTTTTTCTCAATTTAATTCAAAGAATTGTATTAAATTTTGGTTTCTAATATGCCCATCTACTCCACCGGGAAGAAGTGAATCTCGCAGCAAGTTTTATGATAACCTCAACACCCAACTTCATTATTGTTTTAGTGTGAGGGAAATTACAGAACTAAAATCGGTCTGTTCGCTTGTGACATGTACTGTAGCAATAAATGGTTTCATTTTCTTTTCTACCATTATGTGTTAATTATTTATTCATTTATTGTATTTAATCAATTGATTTATTTGTTGATTTTGGTGACTCTTGTGCTCGACTTTACAGGACACATTCTCAGGAACCACTTTTAGATCTCCATTCTCTAAACATAATAGGATGACAGTTTCGTAGCATGCTTTTTAGCTTCTTTTCCGCTACTAATGTAACTTTTCATGAAATATAACAACTGATACAGGAAACTGTGAAACCGGTTACTCATCTAAGTAAACTCGAACCTGACAGCGCAACCTTCTTTAGAATGCTGAAAAGCTCTTGTGGAACTGATGTTTAGGTATACACTGTTCAGTAATGCAAAAAAATCGTGTAAACATAGGGCAGAATATGTTATCGATGGACACACAAATACATATTTTCTATAACACTAACCAATTTAACATTTTCTATTCATAGCTATAGCACAAAGTGGTAAGTTTATTCCTGTTTATAGTAATGTTGATAAAAAGAGTCACGCGAAAATAACTATACAATACCTGAACCATGCAGATCGATATAGATATTTAAATTGAATGGAATTTGGACGTTAGAAGAATAGAGTTTACCAGAACATAAATGAATCAACTATTAGAGGTAACTTTTTTATTGGAAACTACTAATTTTTCTACAGATACGGTGTCTGTACAACTTGTGATTCGTAACTACTTTTGTTAAATATATGTATATCCAAGTCGTGGCGTTGCAGCAGGCTGATTAACATAAAAATATTTTTTTATTGTCAAGTTATTCAAGAGTATGGTGAGCAGATTTCCATAACGATTCTCTCCTGTCCAATTTGTTTTGTCGTTAGTATCTTTTATGCCAGAAGTATATTGGACTCCATTAGTTTCGTCATCACTTATTTCTGCAAATGTCATACCCTTCACTGCCATAAATTCAGTTCTTAAAGCATCGTTGTCTTCGAACATGAATTTCGCTTCACTTGACAAATAGATAATGTCGAGATATATGAGCATCCACAGATCCTCATTTACATTACTTACTCTTTGACTTAGGGATTTGATAGAAGCTAAATCATTTCCATTTTTTATGGTTTCTGCTACAAATGAGTGGTTGCTGCGATCAAATAGAAGTATTTTATGGAGTAACACCGCGTGTTCAGTGCATGTGAATTCAAATATTTTGGCAGATTGGTTGAAAAGAGCTTTCATGTTGAAAAGTGCTTGTATTTCTCCGTTAGCGGTCTTCTTCCGATAAAACTGAGAATAGATTGAAGTATCGTCACTGAAAGTTATAAACTTCTCATTTCCTAGAAGAGCTATGTTATTCTTGATACTTGCTGAAAGGAAACAAAATGTGTCACTTAGACCTATTATATTCCTTTATGTTATGTTTGCGTAACTTAGTTCACATTTGAAGTTTATTTTATTTTTATTTTCAAAATTATACTTATTCAAACTAAAATTGAAAGAAATTAAATTAGGTAGATAGCACGCTATCCAAGCTATTATTCAGTGTTCCAGACAATTCTAAAGTTACGAGGGTTACCTTATGGCAGTTTGGAGAAAATAATTTAGCGCATCAATGTACATAAGTACAGTGGCAGTCCAGAAATCTGGACCGGTAAGGTTTTTTGCCGACGTTGCCATTCTCTTTGAAAATAAAATGAAATTTTGGGATGAATTCATGTTTCTAAAGATGTTTTAGTTTAAAATCAAAATTTTTATTACATAGTTTGAAGATTCACTTGATATATACAATAGATTCACCGAACAGCCTTTCAGACGAATAATTGCTACCGCTTATGAATTTATGTGCATATGATTACCCAAGGTTTCGCTACCATGTTTATTTTATTTTAATAGCATTATAATTGTATTACAGGCATAATTTTTTTGGCAAACAATACTAGGTTGTTTGCATATTTTCCTAAAATCTCATGGATAGGCAGCGGCTTATACATTGAAATTTAGCACCAAATGGTTGAATGCGGCTTAGACACGAGAGCGGTCTAT